>JAJMFE010000022.1:0-60765 GCA_030574555.1 Tortispora phaffii | reverse complement strand
GCATCGTAAAGCTGCCCAAGATAAAATCAAAGCACAAATAAATACGCATTTTTCTAAGGCGATTACATCGGCAGTGAGATCGGGTGGAAGCGACCCTGTGTTAAATGTAGCGCTGGAGACAATGGTGCAGAACGCTAAAAAGCAGGGAGTGCCGAAACTGGTTATCGAAAACGCCATAGCGCGGGGCGCCGGGACGCTAAAAGGTTCCGAGGGACCATTGGAGACTATTATCTATGAGGCTTTAGGTCCGCATGGGGTTTCGTTTATCATTAAATGTCTCACGTCGAACAGGAGCCGGACTGCTGGAAACGTTCGAGCTATTTTCAACAAAGTGAATGGATCCTTAAGTTCGGTGATGTACATGTTTGATAAAAAGGGCTTAGTACAAGTGAAAGGTGAACCCGATAAGGTGTTTGATGCTGCATTAGAAGGTGGAGTGGAAAATATCACCGAGACGGAAGACGCCGAGATATCTGAGTTATGGACACCCCCAGAAGATGTGTCGAAGGTAGCCACACATATGAAAAACAGCGGGTTCGAAGTTGAGTTGGTAGAAGTGGGATATTTTTGCAAAGAAGACGCTAAAATATCTCTCGATCCCGACAGTGAGGCTGGAGAAGTCATTGCCAAAGTCATTGAGCAGCTGGAAGAAATCGAAGATGTCGAGCAAGTGTACACCAATCTCCATACTGGTCTGGAGCACTAAAGAATATCATGGCGGTAGACCAGAAAGTTTTTTTTCGCTGGAATACCAAAGAGATATATGTGATGTGCTTGCTACCTAGAGATCTTCACTAAACTACAAAGATGTCTCTATTCTGCTGCGTCCTTGCTCTACTGCCAATGATGCCGCCAATGATGCCGCCAATGATGCTACTTTTGGTCCTCCACGTAATAATGACAAATTTTAAATAAATGAGACGTTATAACTATATTCTGAGTGATTCATAAATGCAGATCCCAGTGCTACGATTCTATAGGTTCGTGATAGCCCTTACAGACGAACGCTAGGCGTCCGATTCAAGTATATTTGGTATCCACAGAAAGCAATAAAGCAACCATAAACAATTACTGCTCCAAACATCGTGCGGGCAACCGCGGCTCCATCGGTAGGAGAAGAGGTGGATCCCATGACGACCTCAGCGCCAGTTGCAAACAACCCGCCCAATACGGCCAAAATCACCACCCCGAAAATAGATATAACCGTACAAAACCATGCACTTGCGGCCTGATGTTAGCTTCTTCCTAATAAATTCCTGTTTTCTTTTATAGACTCACCCCAAAAATAGGTTTCATTACGACCCACCAATATAATTGTAGCGTGAACGGTAGATGAAATGGGAGGGAACTGCAGCCGATTTTTGGGAGAATAAACCTATAATCTCACAAGACACGACACGACGCATGAATATTTAGGAAACATATGGCGTTTTTTTTTTCCTATATCGGGGTTAATCCAGTTTTCTTTTTGTAGGTAACTGGGCCACAAACTAGCATGTTTTAATTCTTGTACTGCTCTTTTTTAATTTCTGTTCCTTCCCTTGTTTGTAGTAAATACGCTTAAGTTTATCTGTTTCTATTATAAATGGAATCCTTTTAGTCTTTTTCTTCAAAGTGCAAATGATAAGCCTGATCAGATAGATCACTTTCTGTTTACTTACTGTAAACGGTTGTCTAACCTTTTTTTTTTTATTTGTTAATTACAATCCGCAAATCATAGTTGACATAAATTAGTTTCGGCAGCTCGTCCGTCTTCTTTGTGGTAGCTCTGGGACTTATTGAAAGGACCCTTCGGTCCATTATGGGAACTCTAATTCAATTCGTGGCGATTTTACTGGCTATTTCATGTCTCAAATTCCTCTTTCATATGTCATCTACAAATCTTCAAAGGCATGCTTATTTTCTACGACATCACAATGGTTGAGCGGTCATAGGATATTTACTGTTGCATTTTATACTGCTTTTCAACGCTCTGTTTATCTCCGATTATTCGATCCTCAACTATTTCTGTTTAGGCCTTATTCCAGTATTTCCTTTTGGCCATGCGATATCCGCTTATCATTTCTGCGTGGAAGATTATTAGTTAATTAATCCCGAGAGCGATCAGTTTCATTAGCGAAACTTAGTCAGGGTTTATCTTTTGTCCTTTTTACTAATCGATAGCCGGTTCTTTGTTATTTTAGAGTTTTCATCGTTACCTTGTCCTCATGTCCCTCAAAGAGAGACCTCAGGACCCTTTGATTTCACACCTGCGCTGTGTAATCCCAGAGCACATGGCAGCAGAGGAGACCAGTTTCTCTCACACATGACTGTTCGGACCGTGATAACAGATGCGTGACTGTAATTTTTTATTGTCTTTTAATAGCTCTGATGTGTTTTATATTCCTTCTTCATCCTCTCTTTCTTTTACTGTCTGTGTGCACTCTTTGGATCTTCTTGGCTTTTCAGACAAAGCTCCTTCTGTCCTCTTTGAGCATTTCACTCTTCTCTTAGCAGATCAGATTTTTGAAAGGTTTCGGTAAAGTTTTGGGGAACTCTTCTCTTAAGTTAGTTCTTCAAAATTAATTCTTTCTTAACCCTCGTGGATCTGGCCCTTTAGATACTTGTTGTTCTTTCATCTGTGTCTTTCTTGTTTCTCTATACTTGATTTCTAAAAAGCACTAGTTCTTCATTTCTTTTTTCTCTTGGCCTTCTTTTTCATCTCACAGCCTTATCCTTCATCTCTAACCTGATTAAATTTCTACCGCTTTTTGGTATTAGGTTTTCTTTCTTTCCTATTCTGACTGATTAAGGGTCTAAGAAAGCTAGTCTAGACCCCTTCGTGCCGCATCCAAAGCCCTAATTATTCATCTTTAAACCGACTTGATAAAGTTGCCATCTATTTCATTGATTACCTATCTTCCCCGAATTAAGCCACTTCTGCCTATATCTTCTTACCTTGCGAACCCTTCCTTATATTCTGAAGTCTCCTCTGGAAAGGTCCTTCTTTTGTTCAACTTCTTTTTCACCTGAACTCCATTGTGTTTCTATACCACTTTCTTTTTTTTGATTTTCTAACTTCATCACGGGTATATCTGTCTCTTTTCTTTCTTATTTTACCAGAGACGTCAAATGGATAATCTAAGACCGAAGGGTTCTCTCGCCCCTACCAGCCAGTCCGATGATGTTTCTGAGGCTACTATTAGAGCTCTTCAACAAATCGACGATGTTAAGCTATTTTTATCGACTGCCCCTTGCTACTGGAAAGAAAATCAGCAGATTAGGCGGTATGAAGTATCTGATGGCGATTATATATCTTGTGTGAAATGGCGAGGGCGGTTCTTCATTTCCGGTACCGATATTATTCGAACAGTCACTTATATGTTTAATCTATTCGGACGTGAAATAGTGAATGTCAAGAAATTCGAAGAAGGTATCTTTTCTGATCTCCGCAACTTGAAAACCGGCCGGGACGCAGTGCTCGAGGAACCAAAGTCTCCCTTTCTCGAACACTTGCATCGAAATGGGTGCATACGCACCCAGAAAAAGCAGAAGGTCTTTTTCTGGTACCATGTACAGCATGATAGACTGTTTATGGATGCTATGCTTAGGGATATTAAACGAGAGGCCCAACATCTCAGTCCTGCGACTATAGCAGTGCAAGAGCCAGCCTTGAGTTTTCGATATGATGAATCATTAGACTTGGATCTGCAATTCAACAATCAACTAAATCTCTTGAAATCTTCCGGTGCATATCAAGCGCAGAAAGATCCCACGAAATTAATTGCTCCAGGAAAAGATATTCCTTCTCCGTCTTCCCGTAGTGGAAACTCTGATAGACGTATCAGTACTGAATTGCAATGGGACGATCCACTGCCAACTATTCTGTTGGACAACTGTGAACCATCGATTCAGCCTATACTCACTACGTCTCATACGGATGTAGGTAACGAACTTCATCCTGAATTAGGCGGTGGATTTCTGAATAAAGAAGGATTCGATATCAAACTTGATGCGTCTATCCCATATGTCTATGACAGCCAATTGTCAGACCCATCGTATCATAACCTCGGTTTCATGAATGATTACCTTGGTGAAACACCATGGTCGAGACTTACTCCGCCAAACCCCCAGAATGCGTACGATGATAATGGTAATAATATCTTCCCGCACCAATCATTTGCTACAGGGTTCAACTTCATACCTGACGCTCTAGAAGAGGGTCTTTACGCGCCCAATTCTTCGCTCTCTACTGATAATACATCACCTGGTGCTCTTTCAGACGTGATTCAATTTGGGGAAGAAATCACTAAACAACCTTCGCATGGTCCATCTTGGTACCGCAACACCTCCGGGGTCGAATACAAAAGTCCCGCCACTGATACTGGAAGTGTTCAAAATCTATGGGTTATATAACAAATCTCTCTCGCTTTTGCTTATACAACAATAAGTCTCGGTTAAATTATTTTCACTCTTTATTACATATTTTTTTTTTTCTTATTCTGTCTCTTTCTTCTTTTGTAATTTGTAGTAGTAGCATTAATGAATGTAAAGATAGGTATTGGTTATATTAAGTATTTTTCCCCATCTTATCAGATGATTTAAAGTTTTAATACTTCCACTCCTCCTGGATATGAATATCTAAAATGGCACAATATATATATCAAATAAGAGGGCTTAGAAATTTGCAGTCCACTGGTTATTTGTCTTATAGAGCACTGCATAATGCTGTGACAATTACTGATCCTCTTGTTCTGTTAGAAAGTCATATAGCTACAGGACATATTCAAAGAGACGAAGCTCAATATCGGGCTGCCCGCGTCTTCCAGGATCTTTATTTTAGTTTGAAAGATTATAAGCCACCAACGGATTTTTCCAAACGTATAGAAGAACTAACTCGTCAGTTAAAAAAACAAAATGACGAGCAATCATCCTTGAAGGTGCCTTGGTTCTCCAAGGATAGACCTTCGGTCGCTTTGGTGAAACAACTGTCGAGCGTGGAAGAGGTGTTTCAATTGAAAAGTCCACAAGGACTCTTGTTGCATGGAGATGTCGGATGTGGGAAATCTATGTTGATGGATATGTTTGCCCAAGCACTCCCTAATTACTGTAAACACCGCTGGCACTATAATGCGTTTATTCTCCATATATACTCACGGCTTCACCATTATACCATGGAGAATATTGAAAAACGTCATTCTCTAGACGGTCTTGAATCTGAATTTATTATTATTAGAGTAGCACGAGAACTCGTTGAGGATTCTTGTATACTGTTGTTGGACGAGTTCATGTTGCCGGATATTGCTTCAGCCAAGATCATAAAGTCACTGTTCATTTATTTCTTCAAATTTGGGGGAGTGTTAATAGCTACTTCTAATAGATTACCAGAAAATCTATACTCTACTGATTTCAAGAAGGGGGAGTTTTCTGTATTTGCTGATATACTAAGGAACCGATGTATATCTCACGAAATGCGTTCAACGAATGATTGGCGATCCATAATATGTGCCAACTCTAATATGAAACACTATTTTTTACTAGATGCCTCGGGTAATAACTGGGATGCATTTTTGAATGAGGTCAAATACAATAAGTCTAAGTCATCCGACACCATTACGGTATATGGTCGGGATGTGTTTATACCTGAAGTATACGACGGCACAGCCGTCTTTAGTTTTGCTGAGTTATGTCAGCAACCTCTGTCGGCAGCAGATTACATTTTGATTGCTGAAAATTATCATACATTGATCTTAGATCAAGTGCCTGTACTTACTCTCAAGATGAAAGATGAAGCAAGAAGATTTATCACGTTGATTGATGCTTTATATGAAGCTCGCACTAGATTGGCAATCAGAGCAGCCACTATCCCTGATGAATTATTCTTTCCAGACATTTCACAAGATTCTGAATCGAATTTAGATTCTTTAGAGCAAGAAATGTATTCTAAGCTCTTTAACGAGTCTATTAATCCTTACCGCCCTAATGTATCATCTTACGACGACATCGGGGATCGAAATGAGGACGAGCCGCAACATAATATACTGAAAAATGCAACAAGAAATCCGAAATTCGCAGCAGCGGCCTTTACCGGAGAAGATGAACAGTTTGCTTACCTTCGAGCAGTTTCTAGATTGAAAGAAATGACCACAGCCGACCATTGGTGGAACGAACGGCTCGTCCAACCAAGAGAAACTTTCAGCAGCAAAATTCAACTGTCCACAAACTCCTTTCCTTCAAGTCAAAATTTACAAGATTTACTCGATAAACCTCCTTCACATAAAAACTCACGAGAATCGTTCAATCCGCGAGAAGACGCCCCGCGGTTTGATTCTCAGCATTTCTGGTCACTAGGTCTCTGGGGTCCAGGAAACCGTTTAAAAGACTCACTTGCTAAACTATGGATTAGAGGTTCAGATATATATAAAAAATAACCCAAAACTAATACTAATGACTTTCTTTCTTCATTCTACAAATTCTTTAGCAAAATCTAGCTCGATCCTGCCAATACTAGAGACCCGGTCAGAGTATGTAACCCCATATATATCATCTGCCACAGATAATAGCTCAGGGTGAAAAGTGGTGCAGAGAAACTGAGATTTTCCACTAGACGATAATTCTTGTATGAGACTGGCAATATTTGTGCGATATTTTTTATCCATATTGGCGTCGACCTCATCTAATATGTGAATAGGGGCAGCGCCAAATTTTTGTAACGCAAAAACTAATGCCAGTGCAGCCACAGATTTCTGTCCTCCAGAAAGTTGGCTCATCAATAAATTTTCCTCCTCTTTAGAGTTAAAAGAAACAGAGACTTTTATACCTAGTCCTTCAGCATCTGCAAGAGAGTCTACTGAAACATCTTGAGATGAATCCGATTCGGTATTTAACATAGTTAACTCGGCCCTACCCTCTGGAACCAGATATTCAAAGAGAGCCGAAAACTGTTCGGATATTTTCTCAAAAGCTGACATCACTGTGCCCTCTTTTTGCTTATCAAAGTTAGCCATCAATTCATCAATGGAGGTACGTGCAGAGTCTAATTCCTTCTGACGCTTTATCAGTTCTGATTGCTGTTTTTTTGAGAAATTGAATTCATCCAATGCTTTCTGATTCACAGTGGCCAAGGACTTCAACCGTTCACGAATTTCATGTAATTTTTCAATAAGTTGTTCCGAATTCAATGATCGATATGGTGCCCATTTTTTCTCAGGAACAGGTCCCAAACTCTTCAGTTTATCCTCGACTTCCTTGTACCGCTCCGATACCATACCTTGGCGAATAGCTATCTCCCTAAGCGAGGCAGAAATCATTTCTAGTTTCTCTGAATCTTCTTTGCTTATCTGTTTCAAGCGTTGCAAATCTTCGGCTAAAAGCTCTGCCTCTTCTTTAGAATCCTTAATATCATCTTCAAGTTTCGAGATTCTACTTCGAACTTCGTCAATTTCATGTTGTATCTTATCGGAGTTCATTGATGTCTCGTCAATACTCAGGCTTTCCAATGAAGCCAAGACCTCTGATTGTTCAGCTAGGAAAATATCCAGCTGAGGGAGTAGATTCTGGTTTAATTCAGATTCGGCTTGTTGAAAATCATCATTTAGTTCTGAGTAGGACAAATAAAGATCTGTGTGACGTTTTTGTAATGATGGAATTGATTCCTGTAAAGTTTTTAGAAGATTTAATTCATCCGTAGAGAGTGGATGTTTAAATGGTTTTCGGCATTCTTCATTTAAAGATTCCATTCGTTCTTTCAGTTTATGAATATCTTCGTCAATAGCTCGTATTCTCTCAACAGCATCATTTATTTCATTGTCATAAGATTCACATTCCCGTGAATAGCCTCTAAGTACTTCCCGTTGTGATAAAGACGCAGCATTTAACTTATGACGGCGATTATTAAGTTGGCTTATTGAAGCCGTAGAACTTATAATCTTCTGATCTAATTTCAAAAGCATCATGCTCAGGTCATTCGCTTTTGCTTCGAGTTCCGCTGTTTCTTGTTCTGCAAGCCTCATCTCTGAGTAGCTGTCAATCTTTAGCCGTTTAGGATTAATATATCCACCATAAAATACACCAGAATTATCAGTCCGTTCACCTCGTAACGTTATTGCAATCACATCAGAAGATTTTGATACCTTGGCGGCTACCTCAAGGTTAGGAACCACAACGACTTTTCCAAACACATGGGTAACAGCAGGAAGAACTATCGGATCCGCTTCAATACGGTCCATTAAAGATATACATTCCCGACTATTAGTTCTGGAAACTTGTGGGTTTCCTATACGATTCAATGGGATGAAAGTTGCTTTTCCCCTTCCCTCCTTAGTTTGTAGCTCAATTAAAGAGGCTGCTATTTCATCCGTATCAACCACGATGTGAAATAAACTTCCTCCAGCGGCCGTATCGGCAGCCAGCCGGTAACTATCTGACACTTTGATGAGGTCTGATAAAGGACCATGAACTCCTTCAATGCCATATTTTTCAGTCAATCTCTTAATGGATTCCAGCCCTGTGTTGACTTGTTCAGGAATGCACATGGAGAAAGCCTTCTTGGCTTTTGCTAAACGAGCTTCAGATTGTTTGAGTGATTCTTTGATAGTAGCTTCCTCGCGCCAAAGATGGCGTCTCTCGTCTGATAGTTTGTTATGCTCTTGTGTTAATGATGATAAACTTTCAGCGATCCCATCAATCTCTGAATCAAGTTCAGCTATTTGAGACTGCAGGCCATGAATCTTTTGCTGGGCTTGTGTTTTCTTGAAGTTCAAATCATCTAGCTCTTCCGACAGGGTGGTTTTTAGATTATATCTGTCAGTAATTTCAACCTGTAAGTTTTGAATCTCGTTATCAAACCATTTGTTTCGTTCAGACTCGGAAGAAAAATAAGCTGACCGGCCTTGTTTGGCTATGAGCTGATCGCGTTTAAATATTGCATCTTCTACTTGAGTGCGATAGTCTTGTTCCTCTTGGTGTAAAACCTGAAGCTTGGGCTTTAAATCATTGATCTTATTAGTAACCCGAGTGATTTCGTCACGAGTGTGGCTGATTCGTTTTTCTAAATGGCTCTCTCTTTTGCTCAGCTTTTCCTGTGCTGTTTTTGCAGATTCAATAGATAATGATGTCTCCGACTGTTTGGCAACTAGCTGGTTCAGTTCATTGTTATATGCTAAGAGTTCACTAGAGAGTGTACGAATTTTGGCCATAGTAGCATCATATGAAGTCTGGAGTTCTAGAATCTGAGCATCTCGGGTGACCAAAATTTCTTTCTCTCGTTCACTTTTTTCCATTTTATCTGAATGAGCCGTAGACAATTGATCAAGAGCCTCGGTTAATTGAGACATTTCACGATCCAGGAGAACATACTCTAAGGCTTTCCTTGTTCCATCTAGATTTTGAAATTCTGCTAAATCTTTCTTTTCAGATTCCAGCCCATCCAGTCGTTCATTTATCTGATCTAGCAGATAAACCACCTTATCGCGTTTAAGATCAGATTCGTGCAAGAGCTTTATGGCTTCTTCGCGCTTAGATTCGTATATTGTGGCACCAGAAGCCTCTTTAAACAAATTATACAACTGACGAGGACTGTAATTTGCCAAGCTAGTGACTTTACCTTGAGGAACGATATAATAGGGGTTACTAGGGGAGAAGCCAGCAGTATCTAGTAGAGCCACTAGATCAGCGTCAGATAGAGGTTTTCCGTTAAACATAAATGTATCTTTATTGACCCCAATAATCCTACTCAAAACAGCTTGATTTTGATCATTACAAGGGAAGTATTGGTCAGCATTCGCGAAGGTTAACTCAACCACGGCCGAAGCCGACGAGAAATCCGGGGATTGAAAATCTTCATGAAGAAGAGATATTCGATCAGATTGTTTTAGATTAAATGTCGACTGATCAAACAATAGACGAAGTGCAGCAAACAAATTACTCTTTCCTGATCCATTCCTTCCAATTATGACGTTAAGGCCATTGTGAAGGTCATCCAAAGTCGTGATATCGCGGTAAGATCGAAATCCTTTGATCACAATCTACGGTTAGATTCCAGAAACTTTTGTGTATGTTTAAATTACTTACTTTGGTGATATATAAATGAGTATTTTCCATTTACTTGTAAGAGCCAAAAGATCACCTAGTTTATCCGTGTGTTTTTTGCGAATGCGCGTAGATGTGATTACGACGCGCAACCAAATACAAAGATAAATAGAGTTTAAAGAGTTAAAAAAAGCTAGTAGGGAGAGAGACATACCCAGGTATATGGTTATTTTATCACTGTATTAATAGTAAAAAAAAAAAATATTATAGGTCATCTAAGTCATCAGGAATCGGTTGATGCATATCTGTAACGATTATTGGAGTTTCCAGAGATTTCACCAACGAAGGGTTAACAAATAGTTGGTGCTTTTCCCGCTCTTCATCAAGGGTCCACGAGGAAGACCGAGGCCGTACTCGTCGATTGATGGATTTCAGGGCAATAAAGAAACACAAAGGGGCGTAATTCTTGTAGAAGTTAAATATAAACCCCAGGGTTACAAATGGACACGGGGAGAGTAATGTAGCCATAAAATAAGCTTCTTGTAATGCTAAAACGCCGACCATAGTTAACTGAAACAGGAGTAGGCCCGAGGTGGTTCGGTAGAATATAATCGGCCATGCCCGCCCCGTGGAATGGTGGACATGTTCCATAGAATAAAGAAGTTGATATTTATATGTCAAATGGCCAAGAGTAAAATACATAAGACCGCAGGCCAAAATTTTAGTCGACATGACGGAATATAACAGGCATATCACCAGAATTAAAATTGGTTGGGGTAAAACAATACCATAGTTGAAAATGCTCGGTTTCCGCATATCGCGATATTCTCGGGCTGTTCGTGCTGTTGCATAGGAGAATGGAAATTTGATTACTGAAACCAACTGTAAAAGCCTGAAAGGAAACATGGCCAGACCTTGAAGAAGGATCAAATCAGCATAGAAAAGAGACAGCTCCCGTAAGGATGTTGCTAAAACATATGCCAGTTTAGTTGTGTCTTTAATAAACATCCATGCGTTCGATGCAGTTCCAGCAATTGTAAACACCACAAAGAGATTCACGAATATGAAAAAATAGTTCTTGGTTATCACTGATAATTCGACATCACTTTTAGAAACAAATCCTTGCCAATGTGATAAGACGTCGTAGCCATACGGAATGACCACGTTCAGAATTGTAAAGAGAAATGGGGGTAAGACACCAGTGACCAGAACCATGAGCATCGGCGATTGCTTTAACAGGCGGGCTAGCGCGGGCCAGTACTTATTAATGGTTTTATAATTGAGTAAATTTGCCAAACGAATGACGGGATAAATCCACACAACAGTGAGTACTGCAATCATAATAGTTATAGCCCAGGTTCTCAATAATCTTATAGGGCGAGACATGTATATATTCTTCCAGATGATGTCTCGTGGGGCTGGGGCCAAATACGCTACTAGTCGGTGAGGTCGAGGATCCAAGACCGCCTGAGCAGCCATTTGGGCCGATGCAACATCATTCATAGTCACAAAGGCATTCGCTGTTGCTGTGTAGTGAATCTGCCGCGCACGGATGATTCGATCGCCCAGGCGCTTATATTTGGCAGTGTAAAAATCAATGGCATCGACCTTGGGTCCAAATAAGCCCAAGAACCCAGTTTTTATCTTTGGGCGAAGATCAGACCGGGGCATTGGTACTTCTAGTTCTGGAAAATCAGAAAAAGGATCAGCGAGCAATGGACTAGTTTCGTTGGAGGAGGAAGGGTCTTCGTTGTAGTTATTGTTTCCGGTCTCGGGGTAAGCAGTAGCCAAAGCAATAGGACTATCCAAGGAGCGTGGCTCATCTATCAAGGTACTAGGGTTTAGACGACGGACTTTACTTAAATAGACTTCCCAGTAATATTCAAGTTTTCGCACCAGGGATTTATGCTGGGCCACTAGCTGGTCGAGCTCTTTCCAGTCGCGACAAATAGTGACTGAGTGTACACCGCCGATTCCTAATGATTTGATATGATTGGACAAAGCGTCTTCCGAGCGTAGATGTGGAGGAAGGCCCGCTAAACGGATGGTCCTATCCGTGATGGAATTTTGGAGTCCGAGGTATTTTTGGCGTACTTTGACCACGGTGAGAGTTTGTTGCCGTAAAAAATGTACCGCAACGATGGTGAAGACGTAAACAAAAACGACGTAGGTCCAAAGGTAGGCATTTGATGATTCTACAGGGTCGGATTCCCCTTTAGTAGTATGAAGCAAATAAGTGGTTACTGAATGCAAAGAATAATAATAAGAAGAAGAGAGTGTGGTGGTTGTGGTTGTCTGGTTATGGTGCGGGTCGTCGTAATCAAAATCACCAGTAAATGCTAATCTAATAGGACTTATGATCGTGACTCCGAAAAACAGGCAAACTGCTAGCAACTTGATAGACATTTTAAAGAATCCCAGAAACACATAAGCATCCAACCCACAGTGGTCGAGAATCTGATCGTCGTTAATGCGGAGAAAGGGAATGATCCAGCCAAACAAAGACCTGTCCAGTACCGGCAAGCCCGGCCGGCCGTGCAAGCGGGACTGGTAGACGTTCTGCCATCGACTACGTAATATACAGAACAGCAAAAAGGTAGAAAGACCAATGGCGCCAGCAAAGGCAAACTGGGTAGTCAGCACGCGCTGTTTCTGTTGCCGTGGATCGTACCAAGGCGGTAAAGACGGTTCTTCAGCTTGAACAGAAACTAGATCTAGTATAGAAAATATTTCGTCCCACATTTATCTTGATAGATAAAGATGGACTATTATGCTAAGAGAGAGAGATGGCGTTTATCTCTGGCGGGGGGGGTGTGGCCAGATAAGTATGATCCAAGGAGAAAAAGCAGGTTAATTCAAATTCAAGACTTGTTGATATTCGGAACTAATCAAGAAGGAAAAAAACAGCAACAATAATAAAAAAGAAAGAAAGAGAGAGTCTACTATGCAAAGTATAATTCGCAAATTACTTGGATATCCAGAACCGTATTAGTTATTAAACCCTTTCTTTTTTGGAATTCCTTTAGCAAAGAGACTCACACAAATATCAAAGATAGAAGATAGAAGGTCCTTCAATTTGCAATTGGGACATTTACGCCGATTGTGAAAAAAAAAACTACGAACGGATTCTCGGGTTGGGGTTTCTGTGAATTGTAGAAGTTGGACCGTGAACCCGCGCGTTCGGATTCTTTCCTTGTACTGGTTTTGCTTCTGGTGAATCTTTGAGAGTCTAAGAGTTAGCAAGGTCGCGAGTTTGTTTCTTTTTCTCTCTCTCTCTTTTTTTTTTTTTAGTTTTTAGTTTTGTATCTTTGCGATTGACTCTGATATTAGCATTGCTGGCAACCCCGGTTTTTTTATATATCTATATATATATTATTAAATATTATGGAATCTGATTCCAGTGCTGAATTATCTCCTCCGCCAGAAGAGCTGCCCGAAACTTGGCCTGACTTTCTCGCTGCCAATAACTTTGAAGAGACCGAGGCTGAAAATAGGGCGACAAAAAGACCTGCCAGTCCTACTGCAAGCAATAGTAGCAAGAAAGCTGCTAGAGTGTATAAACCCCGATCGTCTCCTGCAACTGTTGCTGGTTCTGGCAACCTAACGCCTTTGTTGCCTCCGCCGATATTGCGAGAAGATCCGGAACCTGAGTTATGGCAAGATTATGGGTATAACCTGGTGTTTGTAGTGGCCTTTAGAAACGTGTTCCGTCAAGAATTCCGCGGCGTCCCGGATCTATGTCCCCAGGATCTTAACACTCTCCTCGAGTTGCCGAACATGGTGTCTGATTTAGAGAAACTGTTCTGTCGCTTGCTCTCTTTGGCGATGAACAGGAAGAAGTATATAGAAATTGGACGGTATGGTCGAGCTCTCGATGAATACATCTCCGCCAACACTTACCCCAATGCTCAGAACCAAGACCCCGAAATAAGCCAGTTTCTGGCTAGTGATGCACGGCGCTTCTCATCTGCGTCTTATTCTTCTCGTATACGGTTATTGACGATTCTCGTGTACTCTGCACTGGCCAACTCTGAGCAGATCCGTGAAATCATTTCTGCCAACTACACGAACTCCCGCAACGATGCCTCTGACGATAATCCGCTACTAGTGCGTCCCTTGGGCCGCGACGCCTATAATCGGGTGTATTATTATTTTTCCGGTCATGCTCTGGAGTCTAGAATATCGATCTATCGTCAATCGGACCCAAACTTCCCTGATGACCATTGGGCCTCGGTGGCTCACGATGCCGCCTCCCTCCGGGCTTTGGTCGCACATCTTCGCGAAATGACTCTTCCCGCGACGTCAAATTCGGCTCATAATGCTATCTGTAAGAAATTGGAGGATTTGATTCCAGATATGGAAGAAAGGGAAATGCGGGCGGGACGTTTGGCATCCCGCATTGAGCGCAAACGAATGGCTGAAGCCCGGGCAGTAGCTTACCAGATAGAGCGCAGTTTGGGCTCTAGGACACGAGGAAAGCGCATAAATTATGCAACTTTTGAGTCTGTTGGTGATGATGACTATTCTGATGATGATGATGATGATGATGATGATGATGATGATGACAATGACAACTGGGGATCGGCTTCAATTCCTAACCGCGCATATGACCCGAACGTTCGCTCTAGTCGCAGGTTGCGAGGTAGTGCCCCAGAACTTAAGGGAACTGTTAATCCAGACATCATTATGGCCCGTCCAGAAAGTCAGCAGTCTCGTCGGAGTCGTGTTATTCTCGAAATTTCTGAGTCAGATGAGGACAGTTCACCAGATTTGGTCGATGTAGATTCGGCTCACAGTAGTCCTAATCGAGAATCTGCTGAGAGTGAGGAGGATTGTATAATGCAAGACGAAAATATCAACTATGTTGATCATCATAGTGGAATGGGAGGCTCAAGAGACACTCCTGTCGATAATCCCGGTCTGTCAGAAACCACTACGCCGGACCAGTTTAGTAAAGACGCCAAAATAACACACTCCGAACCAAGCTCAGTTTCTACCACTGCCGAACTTCCATCTTCGTCTTCTGTATCAAAATCAGCGACAAGCCACAACATCAATTCCAGTATACCTGATGAGCTGTCCGATCATCACCCTTATGTCAAGGATTTGGTCATGCCAACTGGATGAGTGTGAACTCGACTTACGAAACATGTTTAGGACTAAGCTTTATGATCCATGGAAAATGGTCGTATAATGAATTTATGTCAAATATATATATGTATATATATACACTTTTATTTATTTTTATTTTTTTTTTTTTATTTTGTTTCCTTCCCAATTGTTAGCTCCTTCCTTAATATTATATTCGAATCTCGTAGGAACCAGCCCGAGTGATGTATCTGACCCATTTCACAGTATTGTATTTGGACTTTTCGCTGATTTTTAAGTACCGTACAGCGATCCCTGAGGATGCGAACATGGTAATGCTGAAATTCATCTGTATAGGGGGCCTTGTCCATGGTTTGCGGTTTACCGTGGAACTGAGAGCAGCCGTTGCGGATAGTGACTGGGGTGCGTTCGAGTTGTACCGGTTGAACTTCCAGACAATACTATTTTGTGATGGGTCGTATTTAGCCTTGCCTCCGGTGACATTAAGACCGTTCACCGCTGATGTGTTCGGAGGAGTAGGAATTCTGATTTCGATATCGTGCGCATTCAGCCGAGACGCGGAAGAGTCCGCCGTACTTCCGGGGCTGAGATCCTCGAAGAAGGACTGCATGTCGACTGCATATTCTACTTTACTGGTGCCGACGTTTTGGATGTCTGAATAAATCTTAAACGGAATGCGGATATTGGAGGTTGCCCGATAAGTCATGAGTTCAAACTCGCCGTCTGGCGGGATGAAAGAAATGGTTCGATCAGAGTCGAATCTTCCTAGTCGAACACATTGATGAAACTGGCAATTTTGTAAAGAGACGCCGTTTTTTTCGACCTCGTCGGCCACTTCAGATGAATGTAGACGCATTAAACTTGAATCGTTTAGCCCAAACTTACACTCAGGAGTGCCAGTAAGATGCGACTTCATTTGAATTTTGCCGGAGATATCACTAGATAATAAGTCACCGAATGAATTAAAAATACAGTTCAGCTCTTCGATTACATCGACAAATACTTCGTTGCGTCGGTACTTCAACCCTTCAGGACGCCAGGCCCGAGCCCCGCTCGCTAGACTCGATGAAGGTAGAAATGTGGATGTTTGGTGATGTTTTTTCGGGGATTTAGAACGAGAGTCGGCATCGGATCTGGATTGAGAAGATTTGGACAGAGTTAGAAGAGAAGCCCGGCGGGAGAGTCGGGACATGGCGCCGGGCTTCGAAGCGGATTCCAGCGACAATGCCGCCAACTCATCGGTAAAGGAGTCCAGCACAACTTGATCACGTAGAGAAGCCAGTTCTACCGTTTGAGGATATCCAAAATCAGCGATTTCCTCGAGGTACTCGTAGACGGTGGCTATATGGTCCTTGATTGATTC
The DNA here is from genome assembly GCA_030574555.1 of Tortispora phaffii. Taxonomy (NCBI): domain Eukaryota; kingdom Fungi; phylum Ascomycota; class Trigonopsidomycetes; order Trigonopsidales; family Trigonopsidaceae; genus Tortispora; species Tortispora phaffii. Next base: position 44,285 of record JAJMFE010000022.1, on the reverse strand, counting down.
GGCATCGACTCGTTTCAATAACACCGTCATCTGCTGCACCAGTTTATACAGAAATTCAAAGATTGCCGCGGAATCAGTATTGAATCGAGTGACGGCTACAAAATACAAATCGTGAGATGTTATATAGTAATAAGAGGTATTTCCAATGGTGAGGACGGGGCTTACCACAGGCACAGGGCTAGAAATTACTCTGATACGAAACACATCGGCGATTGATTTCTTCAAGCAATCCCGATATGTGCGGGCAATCATTAGTTCGCCTCGACGATTGTATACCATAATGGCAGATATCATTTTTGTGATCAGTGAATTAGAGAATAAATATACAAAACGATGGTATTGTGGAATATATTGTATTTTTGGTATTTATTGACTTTTTCCCTTCTTCGGGAGGAAAGCAGTGTTTGAAGATACTTTACTTAAGAGATAACTGATTAGGAGATTAGGTGAATGAGATGGACATTAATCTATGGAAAAGTTATAAATTCTATAAAGAAAGAGAGAAGGTGTACGAAAATTAAAAAAAAAAAAAGATTTTTTTTTTAATTGAGAGTTTATAGCAAATCATGCTTAACAAACTCGTCGTACAAAGCCTTTCCAAGTCGAGCAGGAGATTTTTCGACCACCACTCCGGCAGATTGGAGGGCCTTGATCTTGGATTCAGCTCCACCTTTACCGCCCGAGATAATGGCACCAGCATGGCCCATACGACGGCCCGGGGGTGCCGACAAGCCGGCAATGAAAGAGCAAACAGGTTTTGGCTGCGATCGGGTCTGGTTGAACTCCTTCAAGAACTCCGCAGCATCCTCCTCGGCCGATCCACCGATCTCTCCAATCATGATGATGCCATCAGTAGACTCGTCCTCCAAAAAGACCGTCAGTGCATCGATAAAGTTCGTGCCTGGGAACGGGTCACCGCCGATTCCGATAACCAGGGTCTGGCCCAGGCCGACCTGGGTGGTCTGGCTCACGGCTTCGTAAGTAAGGGTACCGGATCGAGAAACGATACCGATCCGACCCCGCTTGTGGATGGCGGACGGCATGATGCCGATCTTGCACTGATCGGGCGCAATGATTCCCGGGCAGTTCGGACCCACCAACCGGGTTTTGTTTTGCGTCTTCAGGATATTCACCACCCGCAGCATATCATGTTGCGGAATGCCTTCGGTGATCGCCACCACCAGCGGAACTTCGGCGGCAATGGCTTCTTCTATACTAGCAGCCGCCAATGGCGGGGGCACAAAAATAGCAGAGGCGGTCGCCCCGGTCTCTTTGACGGCTTCTTCAACTGTAGCAAATATCGGACGGTCCAGATGGGTCTGGCCTGCTTTCTTGGGGTTGGTTCCTCCGACAACCTGTGTGCCATACGCAATGGCTTGTTCTGCATGGAAAGTACCCTGACGTCCGGTAAATCCTTGGAATAAGACCTTGGTATCCTTATTAATCAAGAGGTTCTTGCGGGTTTCAGAATACTGCAGTCGCGGCAAGGCCGTGGAGAATCTAAGTTAGCAAGTGTTTACTAGAAAAAAAAAAGAGGATAAATGGAACGATGGAAAAATCATTACACACAATAATTAGTTCGGAATGGGTATTTTCAACGACTATAGCTTGGATCAATGCACAGTCTTAGCCTCGGCTGGCAAGCTGAGAGAGGTAAGTAAAAATAGAAAAACAGCATCCAGTCCTGAAACACCACTAGATTATTTTTTCTTTTTCACAGATTATCCACTTCTAATCAGCAGCTAATTCCACAAAATCCATGAATTGTGAACATGTTGTATATAAATGGCCGCCCGCCAGGACCTTTAATTTACACAATGGGACCCGGCTCTGAACTAACTTCCTCTACAGGTATACTTTACAGTCTGGAAATGGACTATAGCGAGAAATTGAATTCTAAATTTACTACGCCATTATAGATCCAGCTTCAACTCGAACTTACCGTCTAGTGGCGCGAAGCATTATGTATTAAAGAAGAGAAGATTATGTGAGGGGTAAAGAACTACACAACCCTGGTCTGGCCTTGGGGTATCGCAACCCTAACCTGAAGTCGGTCTAATCGTGGGGACCTAGGCGATGTGATGATACCTCATGAAGTACGAAGTAAAAACATTATATGTTGATAACTATTTATAATTGTTATCAGAGCAATACGAGCAAATAAATGACACCGTGTATTTACTAGCGATTGATAAAGACCCTTTAATTCCAAGATCAATTCCATTGTTCGTTCCGCAATAGCCTTTAGATGTATACGACGATTATCTCAAGAAAGTCATAAAATAACCCGAAAAAAAAACAATAATAAGTGATTTAATAAATAATGCTTCATTTGCTGATTATATATTCTGGGGGGTTGTCTTTCCATATTTGATAATATTAATGCTTATGTCTCAACAAAAAAGGTTGGTCTTTACTTTATAAGGCCTCTGAATTATTAAATAATCGTCAGGGCTCATAACTTGTTGGAATAGTCAAGTCAGCTTGCAGGGTTAACACATACACATAGCGCGCAGTAAACAGAAACTCCCTATGTTCGAACCTCCCTCTCATCTTACACTTTGTCAGAAAAGTGGCCCGCGTGCACCGGGCGTCCCGGGCTGATAGTGTAGCGGTTATCATATTTGCCTTCCAAGCAAATGACAGGGGTTCGACTCCCCTTCAGCTCATTTCCTTTTTTTTGGTCATTATTTTTTAGTCCCCACTTTTCAAATTCCAACAATTCAAATTCCAACAATTATCATCAAACCAACATGTGTAAACCCGCTGAATGCTCTACATGCCGTATGTATTCTGATTTACTATTTATTCTCTTAGACTAACTCAGATGGCAAGACCTGGTGGGGATGTGGACAACATATTCCTTCTGTGATGGATGCGATCGATAAATCTCAATGGTGTGTTTGTGATAAGCAAGGGTCTCAATACCCTCCTAAAGGAGGTAAGTGAATTCATTGTAGAAACTACAGAGATTTTACAAATCTAACCTAGAACGTCCTTCTTAGATAAATCTTGTGACAACCGTGCTTTTGAGAGGCGTATGTCTATCGTGTCTCTAGGCAACGTTACAACTCTAGGCAGCTTTATCCGTATATCAATAGTAATTAAATAAATATCTTGGTAATATCAATCTAGCCAGGTATGGTAAACCTTCAACTAGGTGGAGATTCTGTAATCGGAGGATAGATCGCTTCAGAAATCGGTACTTTAACCCCATCCACCAACCCCAACGCCGGCACTTTAGGTGTACAAGTACACCATTCTTCGCGAGGAATTGCATCCATAACTTGTTTAATATGTAAATGACACCGTCCCCACCATGCACGACCTCCACATAGCGTACAAATTGATTCGCGACACATAGAAATCGAACTCTCGACAAGTGTGCGGCCAAAAACTGGGTTTATCGGATCTCCCTGCAAGTCACTGGAAGTCGCTGGAAGTCGCTGCAAATCTCACTACAACGTTCTCTACAATGAAAAAAGTACTCAAGAAAAGGCCAAGTTAAAAAAATTACTTTCTTGAGGTTTTTTTTTTGTAATTAAACAATACCACTAAGTCTTTAACAGTGTCTCCCCCAGAAGTTATTCCATCCTTCTTCTAAATGCTAATAATGCTAATTAATATATCCCATTCAACTAATCTTATTCCATTCCTCCAGCAATTCCTATGAGACATAGCTGGATTTTGGCAGTTTCGGCCGCAGCCCTGCGAGGGGTAGCTCCAGAAAACGAGCAATTGTATGCTGCTGATTCAGAGGGATTATGGGCATGTCTTTCTGATCCTCAAATTAAGATCCCCGCAGATAGAATCAACGACGATTATTGCGATTGTCCCGATGGCTCAGATGAGCCCGGCACTGCTGCTTGTGCCGGCAAACCCGGTGCTCGATTTTACTGTGCAAATCAAGGGTTTGAGTCCAAATACGTCCCTGCTATTCGGGTCAACGACGGAGTGTGTGATTATGACTATTGTTGCGACGGGTCTGACGAATGGGCCGGACTGGTTTCTTGTCCCGATCGATGTGCTGAGATGGCCCGAGACCACGCTGAAGAACTCGATCGTAAACATAAAATTCAGCTGGACGGATGGAACACGCGTGCTCAGTGGGTTGAGACAGCAAAAACCAACAAGGCTGCTACTATCGATGCCCTGGCACACGCTCGCGCCAGCCTGGCTGAGTTTGAAGCCAAACTGGCTCAACTCAAAGCAGCCCCGCGACCAACGGTCGATGTAGACGATGTGCTGCAAGAGGTCTCGCAGGTTCTCGAGCAGAAAGTGTCCCAGGTCAAGGCCTTGGAAGAGATTTTGGATCGTCTGGGCGCCGATGTGCTCCGCAAGGACTCATTGGAGGAGCTGAGTGAGGCTGCACGCACGGCCCATGCCGCCTTCATCACGTATCAGAACCAGTTTCCCGAGCATAGTGATCGGTTAGGGTCGGTTCAATCATTCGAAGCACAGTGTCGCGAAAAACTGCATTCTCTCATGTCCAGCCTCTCTTCTCCCACCACCATAGTGAAGCGCCTGTTCCAGCCACTTCTCACCCCACTACGCGCATTCTTAGTGTCCAACAACTTGCTGGCGGACTCAGCATCTGGAGGCCCCACTCGTTCCGACAAAGAAATCACTAGTGTTGAACAACAGATCGAAGCTTTACAGAACAACATCGACCGGTTCCAATCTCTTCTGTCTGGAGAGAATGGACCCGACGATGTCTTACTGGCTCTGACTGATCAATGTTTCAAGTCTGATCTCGGGGAATATGTCTACGAGGTCTGCTTCACCGGAACCACCCATCAGACCGGCAACCGAGACGGGGCTAAATCCAGCCTGGGCTCTTTTGCTGGGTTCCACGATAACATATTAGAGTTCCGCGAAGGCACCACCTGTTGGAACGGACCTCGCCGCAGTGCCAAAGTATACTTGGAGTGTGGTTCCGTCAACGAGATCCTGGCGGTCAATGAGCCTGAAAAATGCGTATATGCCATCAAAGCCCGCAGTCCTTTGGTCTGTGAGAACCCAGGACCACGGCATCATAAACACGACGAGCTTTAATATACGCTGTCTAGCATTTTATAACTAAAGAAGAAGAATGAGAAGAAAAAAAAAAAAAAAACAAAAAAACAAAAAATAATATGATTTTTTTTTATCTTTCTGTATAATGCTGCGAAACCCGTATTTTTTTTTCTTTTTTTTTGTGTTAGCTAGCAAAACCTCCAAGCCTGTCCTGCTTGTCCAGGCCCGCCGAGGACTGACTGTATTTTTAGTATAATACCTCCCACACACCACATTTTCCACTGCACTCAGATTCTTCTCACCAAATATCACATCCTAGAACTCGTGTTACATAAAAACTCTGGTTTCCTCTTTTAGCTGTAGAAATACAGAGGCCTCTAGTTTATTTTTTGGTATCGTTGCAGGCATGGTCAAACGAAAATCTAAAAGTACAAATTCGGACGACTTCATTTCTCTGTCCTTTAATGATCCGCAACAAACTTCGTCCAGCTCTTACAACCAGGACTCCTTAAATTATACAAACCCTCCAAAACGTATTAAATCTGATATTTCTAGACCTGTATGGAGCCGTTCTGGCTCGGTCTATAAAGGAAACGGAGTGGCTATTCTTCATCAGGAAATTCTCGATCTGGTCTCGTACTGCTCTCCCACCCCGGAAGATATCTACCAACGACAACGCATTGTGGACAATGTGCGTCACATTGTCCGTAAACGATACAAAGGAGCCGCTGAAGTCAATGTGTTTGGTTCTTACGGCTCAGGCTTGTATCTCCCCGAATCCGACGTCGATCTGGTAATTCATTTAAAGAGCCAGAACCAGCCGAACAAGAAGCTTGTGGTCCAGCAACTTCGTCACATCGCTAGAGATATTTTCCAGAGCCGGTTGGCAGCGCAGATGCAGGTTATATCCAAAGCCCGGATCCCTATTATTAAGTACAGGGATAAGGCCTCGGGCATTCCGGTGGATATCTCTATCAACGTAGATACTGGGCTGCGCTCGACCGAAATGGTTAAGCAATGGCTTGGCAACACACCTGGGTTGAAGCATTTAGTTATAGTTATCAAGACTCTGTTGCGTCAAAGGGGCCACAACGAAGTGTACACCGGGGGCCTGGGTGCATTTGCTCTGCTGTGTATGGTGCTGGTTTTTCTTCGACAACACCCTCAGATCTCTACCGGCATGCTCAATCCTATGAACGGGAATCTCGGTGTCTTACTGATAGAATTCTTCGAGCTCTACGGGTCGCGTTTCAATTATAATGGGGTTTCTATCCGCTGCACTACTCGAGGTGAAGCCTATTTCGCCAATCGACGAGTCGAGACCGCCGACCGCGCCCTCCAGGGCAAACCTCCCCATCTCATGATTGTGGATCCTCTCGACAACTCAAACAATGTAGCCCGCTCCTCCTATAACATGCTATATGTTGAGTATCTTTTTCGAGACTTCTATAATGTCCTATCTATCAAGTGCTCTGAACTTCCTACCGAGGCTACGGCTACCTCTATACTGGGATACATTGTCCATTCTAACCTAATTCGCAATATGGAAATAGATGTTGGTGATATTGCTGATTACCATGATGATTCTGATGATTTCAATGGTTATGTCATGTCCAATAACAATAATAATGATGACAACGACCACAATGACAACGACCACCATGACGATGATGACGATGAAGATGATGCCCAATTAGATAGCCCGTCTAGTGACGAGGAAAATAACAACTTTGACCAACCCAATCCAGCTGAGAACCCCAATGATGACAATGATAATCACGATTCAGATTCAACTGCTCGGCCTTTACCGGCTGCTACTACCTCTGCTGCGGACCAGACTCGGGCTACAGCAGCTGATTACATCACTCTTTCGGACTACAGCCAAGAGGAAGATGACATAACAAATGGGTTTGGTGAAGATACTGAAACAGACTCAGTAAGCGAGAACGATTCCAGGACTTCTGCGGCCGTTGATATAAGTGCCCGTCGTCGCTACTGGAGTAGCAAAGGCATTCCTAGCCAGGATCATTCCTCTCCTTCAGACTATGAATCTGACTACGATCTTAATTCCATTTACAGTTAATTACAAACTATGTTCTCTGATAAGATTCTGAGACTACCCTCGTCTCTCTCTCTATCTCTCTCTCTTTGTCTCTATCTGCTCGGTGTGATCATCAATATCCTCAAGATCATCATCTCATCTGATCTGCCCCGAGACCCAACTTTTATCTCCCACATCATTTTATTCCGGATGGGATGAATTCGGAAACCCTTACCCTGATAGCACGTAATTATCGATTTAATGACAGCACATTTATTCACTTAACCGTTGATTCACCTTCTATTAGCTGACATATCTGTCTTCATATATTTTTGAGGCACCAAAAAAATAAATAATAGAACCCGCACTTGGTTATTAAATGACGGTGATGTGCAGCTCACACCAGAAACCTTGGGTAGTTCAGAAGTACGGTGGTACTAGTGTAGGAAAATGTGCCCCGAGCATCGTCGAAGATATCATTGCTACTTTCAAGGACAATTTCCATGTGGCTGTAGTGTGTTCGGCGCGCAGCACAGATACAAAAGCAGAAGGAACCACCAGTCGCTTATTAGCGGCTGCCGATTTATGCCTGGCGCCGTTGGGCCCCGATTACGATGAAAACGACTTATTACCGTACTTAAAACTAGTGGAAATCATCAAAGAGGACCATCTTCAGGCAATACGATCGAATATCAATGACCCTAAAATACTGAGTGCGGCTGAGAATGATATTATACGCGAATGTGAATCCGTAGCCAAGATTCTCGAGGCAGCCGCAGTTATAGACGAGATATCCTCACGCACAAAGGATTCCATCATCGGGGTCGGCGAAAAACTGAGCTGTTTGTATGTCACAGCTATATTAAATGATAGAAATATTCCGGCGAAGTACATAAATCTAGACCGGATAGTACCGAATGGTTTTCAGACCGACGACAGCGGACTCACGCAAGAGTTCTATGATCTCTTAGCCCAAAATATCGCCGCTCTGATACACAAGACTTGCACGAACAATGAGATACCGGTGATTACAGGCTACTTTGGAGTGGTTCCCGGCTCTTTGCTGTCTTCGATTGGCCGAGGATATACGGATTTATGCGCGGCTCTTACTGCGGTTGGGCTGGAAGCCGACGAATTACAGATATGGAAAGAAGTCGATGGAATATTCACTGCTGATCCCCGGAAGGTTCCTACTGCTCGCCTGCTGCCCATTATCACTCCAGAAGAAGCAGCGGAATTGACATACTATGGGTCAGAGGTTATCCATCCATTCACCATGGAACAAGTGATTAGACATCGGATTCCTATTCGCATCAAAAACGTTCTTAATCCTAGTAGCAATGGAACCATTATATTCCCCGACAACGAATCTCGCCGAGGTGAAGCCACCCCACCCCACCCGCCAAAAACTTTGGAACGGGTCCCCAGTGGTATCTTTACCGCCCAGACCAAGCTTCCTGCTGCCGTGACGACCAAGTCGCATATTACGGTGATTAATGTCCACTCTAACAAAAGAACCCTATCCCATGGATTTTTGGCTTCTATCTTTGCGACGATGGACCGGCATAAAATGGTGGTCGATTTGATTTCTACCTCCGAGGTCCATGTCTCGATGGCCTTGCACTCGGAAACCCTTCACCCGGACTTTGTTGAGGCCGTGGAGAGTCTTCGTAAACTAGGCAAGGTGGATGTTTTACGGGACATGTGCATTATCTCGCTAGTCGGGAAACAGATGAAGCAGCTGATCGGTATTGCTGGCCGCATGTTCACAACTCTCGGTGATGCCGGGGTTAACTTAGAGATGATATCTCAGGGTGCCAGTGAGATCAACATATCCTGTGTTATCAGAAAAGAGGACGACCTAAAGGCACTAAACGTCCTGCATCAACATCTTCTAACTCCGGCTCCTTTACCAGACACAGTGGCCCAGCTGAGAGGTTCGTGAGCACTTACAGTTGGTAACCGACAATCGGCCACCAATGTTGGAGTATATCTATCTATCCTATTATTTATTTAATCATCTTTGTTATTTATTACTTCTTATCTACTATTTTATGATAATGTCATCAAATTATGCGATCAAAATGCATGTCTGCTTAGAAACCGAAGCGAGTAATTCCTTCCTCATCCATTTCAAGTTCTTCTAAAGCGTCTTGCTTGGCCACACGGCGAAGAGCGTCTCGTTTCGAGACTTCAATAAGTTCACCAGCCACAATTAGCTCGTCTAATATATAGTATGCCTTATCGAAGTTAAAAATAATGTCTAACTCACACACATTTCCGAAATATTTATCCATTTGCTCCACATAACGATGAATGACATCCAAGGCTGCCAACTCATTGTCTGAGTTTTCAATTCCCACAGCAAAATACAACGACGCGTACCGACGATATACGATCTTCACATTCTTGTATTCAACAAAGTTGCACATTTTAGGCCTCCGGTTTAATACCAGCATAGACACTTCTCGAGTTATTTTGTTCTTTTCCTTCTGAGATAAGGCCACAAACCATTTTGTAAGACGGACCTTTCCTTGGCGAGAGAACAGAAAGAGGTAACGAATCGCCATGTTCTGGACAGGATAAAGAAGAAAAAAAAAAGTAAAAAAAAAAAAAAATCTAGATGAAAGGTTTAAACAGAGTAACTCTGGCTATAGTTAGAGCTATCAAGTTAGTTAGTTAAATGTGTGTGTCTAATTGCGGGACAAAAGACTCATAGGTACAAAGCAGCCAATGATTATATCACATTTCTATTTTGGACCTTAAATACTGCAGAGTACTGCCTATGGTGTGAAGCAGCTGGCTAGTAGCCAACTTGTATCACAGGGTTAGGGTCCCGCGTAGCTCAGTCGGTAGAGCGTTCGGCTTTTAAGATAAATTTCCTTATCTCAAGGCCACCGAAATGTCCAGGGTTCGAGCCCCTGCGTGGGAGATACCCAATTTTTTTTTATATGATTTTTTTTATTAAGTATTATTTTTATACTTTATTTTATTAATTTTTGTTTTTCAGTTTTTTGGGGGGACATATTGTTGTAAATTAATTATTGTCCAACAAATGCTCTTCTGTCCATAGAGAGAAACTGAAAGGTGGGGTAAATAATTAATCCGAGATGGCCCACCATCGGATTAATTTTCTACTACAACAGTCGAGAATTTCTTATTTTCTTGTAACGACTACATCTTAAAATTCTCAATTGATATTTGTAGATTAAACAACTACTTTAAACATCGATCATGAACTTGTTCTTTTTTTCTAATTCAAAGTCAACAAGCAAAATATAAAGACCCTAGGAAATTTTTTTTTTTGTACTATTATTCACCTAAAGTCGCCGCTGCCCACACCCTTGTTCCGACAGTTTGCTCCGGCTTCATTAGAATCTAACCAATTATAGCGCAATCTATTTTTTGTTTTGTGTTTTCGTGACCGCTACCCTGGATTCATATTATGGATACTTCCGATGCTCCGATTGGCCGTCAGGGGCGCGGATTAAGGTTACTTGTCATTTGCGGCCGGTAGTAATTAAGTGACCGACACAATTGAGGTTAGCATGCGGGGTAAAAGGTGCGCTCTCGGTGATATATAAGTGGTACATTCGAAGATGGGCAACTGCTTTATTCCCTTCCTGTCTACTTCTTTCAAGAGAAAACAACAATAATGCCCGTTAATAAAGAGCTGTTGAAACAAAAGGCCGATGCTATATTGCAGGAGGTCATCTCTTGTCCCAAGCCTATCGCTGGCGTATCTGCGGCCATCACTGATCGCAATGGAGACATTTACGAAGGTTTTGCTGGTGTCAAGAGTGTTGATACATCCGAAAAGATAGATCTGGATACTCGATTCCCGATTTTCTCCTGCACCAAGGCTGTCACCTCTACGGCAGTGTTGCAGTTGGTCGAGCAAGGAAAGATCGATCTTCACGCTCCGGCCAAGAACTACCTTCCTGCGTTAGGAGAGTTCAAGATTTTTGAAGGATTTGACGAAGCTGGAAATGAGATTTTGCGGGCCCCGAAGAAAGATATCACTGTTCACAGTCTGTTGACCCATACTTCTGGAATGGCCTACTTCTTCTTCCATAAAACCAGTGCCGAACATATGGCCAAGACTGGCAAGGGAAACATTCTGCTTTGCACCAGAGAAGCTCTTTCACAACCCTTGTTTGCTGAGCCGCATGAGGAATTCAACTATAGCGTCGGAATCGACTGGGCTGGCTGGGTCCTCGAGGCCGTCACCGGCATGCGTCTCGGTGACTACTGTCAGAAATATATTTTTGAACCTTTACAAATGACCAAATCCACCTTTGTCCGCTCTCCCGACCATAAGGCTAAAGAGGCCTTGATTCATACTCGTGATGCTGACGGAAAGCTCTCTGTGTTTGGTGCCGACATGCCTTTGGACCCCGAGGTTCATTGTGGAGGCCATGGCATTTTCTCTACCCCTACCGATTACTGCAAGTTCATCCGCATGTGGTTGAACGAAGGAGCTGGCCCGAACGGTACTCAGATCCTTAAGCCAGAGACTGTCAAGCTGGCTCGCACTCCTCAATTGTCGGGATCCCAGAAAATGAGTACCTTCGAAACCTTCTCTCCTGACTTTACAAACCGGGGTGAGTTCTTCCCGGGTGTCGAGAAGAGTTGGGGTTATGCATTCATGCTTAACTTGGAAAAAGCTCCTACTGGACGTTCCGCGGGCTCTGCATGCTGGGCCGGTATTGCCAACTTGTATTACTGGATCGACTTCGAGGCCGGACTCGGTGGTTTCTGGGCCTCTGAACTCTTACCATTCTTCGATGAAACTTCCCTTGGAGGTTTCATCAAACTTGAGACTGCTGTTTATGACTCCCTTGAGTAAATTTGTACAATTAATGATGATCTTATAGAAAAATCAGAAACTAATCCAGTGTATAGTGATTTGTCATTAAATTTACGATTATGTGATGATGATGATGGTGGTGATGGTGGTGGTGGTGGTGAAGCAGCTGCTGTAATATATCAGCCTAATCATTTCTTGTATCCATGGCTTGTTCGTCCTGAAATGAGATCCTTAGCTAGTTCTTTGACTAGAACTGTAGGATCATTCTTGGCAAGGTCGGCTACTGCATCTTTCAACCCGCTAGTGTAATTCAATGTGACTTCAATCTCTCCCGTAGCGTCACAGATAGATCTCAATACCCGCAATAAATTCAATCTTACACTAGCTCTATTGTGGTGTAGTCGATTCATGACATGATACAAAAAGCTTTGTCGTCGAAGGCTAAGAGCTATGCGAGGACTCAATGACAATAATCGGCGGAAAGGCTCGAGGAACTGTTCTAGTGAATTAGGTGTGCATGCAGTAAATGCACTAATAATAGCTAGAATATTGGATTCTTTAGACACTATACTCTCGATATAGTGTAGCTCATCTTGCATCCATTCTTGAATAGCATCCAACGACGTGATCCTCCAGTTTGGATCTTCCATTAGATTTATGTACGTATCTAGAACATTGTAGGTATGCAATAAAGCTTTAGTGCCATACCCACATTGAACAAGACCTAGAACTAAAGGAACGACAAATTCTTTTAGAGAGCGGTGGTGTTTGAGAACCTCTTGCAGAACCGGTATGGCCCCTACAGCCGCCGCCTCGCTCAGTCGGCTCTTGCTTAATCTGCAGAAGTTATAAAGGGCATGGATGCTTAAGTTCAATTTCTCGATATCAGCAGGATCTTGTCTGCAGGCACTTGCTGCGGTTGAAACAAGTACGTCGACCACATTGACATCTTCAAGTAGCCGAAGCATTCCAGATGACATGGCTAAATTCTTCAAAGATTTCAGTGCAGTCAGTTGTAGAGCACGGTCTAATTTGGGGGTCATTCTAATAATACATTGAAGAACTCTGCGGTTAAACAATGTCTCCTTTAAATAGTCACTAGCTTGTGTGGCTAGTAGTATGATATCAAATATTGATCTTTCCAGAGACTGATATTCCTGTATGGACACAAAATTCATAGATATTGTCACCAAAGAGTCAAATATAGAGTATCGGCGAACCAGTCTCCATATGTCATTCCTATGGGTCACAGTTCCACTCATTAGTAGGTTTCGAAAACATTGTACCCCTATCGTGACAATTTCCGTCTCGGCATAACAATCTTTCTCAATGTAAGCCACAATAACCCGTATACCTCCAGCACCAATAAACAAAGGGATAGCTATCTCAGAGTCGCCACATATAAGTTCTATAATCTCTGCGGCTAATTTTTGTACATTCCGGGGCTGAGTCCGCGAACAAGATCTGAACAATGTGGGAAGACTTCCTTGAGAGCACAAACGAGCTGCGACTGAAGGATCTGACTGAAGAATAAAATATAGCAACGCTAAAATGGCTTCAGTAAGTTGGCTGTTAGAGCTCGTTTCTAACATCTCTATAAGAACGAACAAACCATGAAGTTTGATGAAGTCCTGGAGCTGGTCGGGGTATTGCTCGATAAACTTCCGCAGCTGATTCAAAATGGATAACTGATCAGCAAGATCAAGTTTGGCTTCCAGTTGAATTATCAAGCGCCGTATGAGTTTAACTCGTTGTGCATTGCGCTCACGCTCAACGTTAGAGACTTCATTGAGGCTGCCCTCCAAAGAGTTCGCTTCGAAGCCAGCAAACGGATCAGAATCTATTGACTCTCCATCATCTACGTCAGAGTTTGTTTCAGCAAACCTTGCAAGAATGGCTTGAGAAAAGGACATTTCGGATACTTTGAGATCTTTGAGATCAATTAAGATGCCCATGTCATCATCTGAATGTTCTTGGTAAGACGCCAGATTAATGGGCACTGGATTCTTAGGACTTAGATTCAGGGTATCTGCTTTATTAGACATTATTTTTGACGGAGTTGTTTGATGATCGTTAGTCTGCTGGTGAGGAGAAGAGCCTATCTCCTTCCAGTTCTTCAATTGAGAAGTAAGGTCACTCATGTGCGAAATTCCCTTGTCTTTTAGTTTTGATATATCTAAGCACCCTTCCTCTAAATCAAAGTCATCATCCCAGTTCTGCGAATCTCCTTCCTTATACCTAGTCCAATCTTTTGGGGCATGTAAGTTTCCTGATACCTGTAAGCTACTTGAGACTTTAGCATTATTTTTCGACAACTTATACGAGTCGCTATCAGCAGGAACCCCGGTAGTGGGGTCATGAGCAGCTACCATGTTCCACCGTTTCACAGTTTGGACGGCTGCGGAATATTGAGTTTTGGATCCTTCACTTGAGTTGTCGGAAGCTCTGATGATCCAAGGATGTTTCAGCAACTTTTTGGCGGAAACTCTTAAAAAAGGGTCTTTTTGAAAACACTGCAAGAGAAAATCCTGAACAATAGGAGATGAGCCTTCAGGAAAGGGAGGATGGTCTTCGTTAACAATGGCGAATAATATGGCCATTTGCTCCATGTCGTGATATGGCGGATTCCCATCTAATAGTTCAATTACAGTGCAGCCAACACTCCAAATGTCAGAAGCCGCAGATGCACCTGTAAGCTCGATAATTTCCGGAGCCATCCAATTCGGAGTGCCAACTACATTGTGAGAAGCCTGAGCAGCACTTTGAGTAGCAACCCCGAAATCAGCCAACTTGACTTTGCCATCCTTGGTAGTTAGGATATTCGCGCCCTTGATATCACGATGAATCACACCTTGGGAATGCAAATAGTCCAGTCCATGCAAGACCTGGCGGATATAAACAGCCACTAAACTGTCGGGAAAACGACCAAACTTCTTTAGGATGTTGTACAAAGAGCCGTTCTCGCAGTATTCCAGCAATATATAGAGAGAAGAGTTTGTTTTCAAATAGCCACGGTACTTGACAATATTTGGATGGTTGAGGTTCTTCAAAAGCTTGATCTCATCGGTAATAGTTTCCAGATCAACCGAAGAGATATTGTTTATTTTCAGCTCTTTTACAGCCACAGTTTCGCCAGTAGACCTATGTAACCCTCTGTAAACAGTACCAAATCCGCCTTTACCAATAATATCCCCTAATGTGTAATTACCTACATTTTGAATTCTGCCGCCTTTATGTCTATGATGGTGCTTAGAAGAGTCATTGGGCTCGCCATTTGCAATCTCCCGCATTAAGAAACTGCACGGTATATTCAATTAAAGTTTATAGTAAATCTCAGCTTAATTGCCGATGTAACGGCAAAAAATACGATTTAAATAGCAATGTGCTATATAGCTCTGGGGGACATATATATATGTCTTACAACACAGTAAACACAATTGAATCAAGAACCAGATTGAATGCTGCTGCGCCTAGCCTAGCAACCGAACTCTCTCTCCCAAGGGAAAAACAAAACCCAAAATGAAGAAATCTGGATCCCTTTTTCCTTTAAATTTAAACACATACATATCCTTGGAATTTTCCCTTCCTGTTTGCACGCCAGTCCATCTGCATTTGGATTGCGCCTGTTTCTGGAACTGCGTGGCTGCGAAACACGAAGAACAGTCGATTTTGAGCCACCCCTCCCTCTTTCTTCTTTTTTAGAACTGGAAACTAATGGATCCGTCGTCGCTAGATGCTCTTTTGTCCGATTTGGTCTCGGTGGATAACGCGAGTCGAAATGCCGCTGAGTCCAAGTTCCAGAAGGATTGGGTCAAGACCCAGCCTGAAGCGACTTTGTTGAATTTGGTTCATATCATGGGAACCAGCCCGGAACCAATGAAACGCTCGTTTGCGGCTGTGTTGTTTCGGCGGACGGCTGATCGCCAACCCGAGGGAGCGTCGCAGATCGGTGACCGAATCGTCGACCATTGTTCTGCGGCTGCTCGTGAACAGATCCGGCAGAATTTATGGCATGCACTGCTCAACGAACAGGATTCAGGAACAGTGCACAAAATATCGGACGCGATTGCCTTGGTTGCCCGCTCCACTCCCAAGAGTTCTAGCGCCAACAACTGGCCCGGGTTCGTCGATGCCATCTTGTCGATTGCTGGTGCGCCGTCTCCAACTTTGCGGGAAGCTCCGTTTCGCATGATATCCTCGGTCCCTCATGTCATCACTGCTTCTATGCTCCCCACGGTCATACCTATCTTCCAGCAGGCATTTGCCGACTCTTCGGTTGCCGTTCGCGTAACTTCCATCGCAGCCTTCTCGCAGGTTTTCCAGGGCTTGCCCTCTAACAGCTGGAAAACTCTGAAGGGGCTGCTTCCTGAGTTGCTGAACATCTTACCTCCTCTCTTGGAACAGGGCGACATGGAATCCCTGACCGCTGCCCTCACCTCCTTAACTGAGCTGGCTGCATTAGCCCCCAAGATCTTCCAGGACATGTTTACCACTATTGTCGATTTTTCGATAGCCGTCGCGGGCAACACCAATCTGGATGACTCGGCCCGCCAGGCCGCGTTGGAGCTGCTGATCACTTTCGCCGAAGAGGCTCCTAAGATGTGTAAGAAATACGATACCTATGCTCCAAGCATTATAAATGTTTGTTTGCAAATGATGGCTACCGTCGATGACGATGATGACGACCTTTCGGCCTGGTTGGATGAAGACCCCAATGACGACGACGATGTCACTAACAACGACATTGTTGCCCGCGACGTTTTGGATCGCTTGGCTCTACAGCTCAATGGCTCTGTTGTTTTGCCCCCCATGTTTGATGTTCTCCCCCAGATGTTGCAGGCCGAATGGCGCATGAAGCATGCGGCTTTAATGGCCTTGTCTTCCATTGCTGAAGGTTGTGCTGCTCTCCTTATACCAGAAATCTCTCGAATCCTTTCTGCCATTCTTCCTCTTCTTCAAGACCCCAATCCACGGGTCCGATGGGCTGCTTGTAATGCCATTGGACAAATGTGTACTGATTTAGCTCCGGTCCTTCAATCTAAACATGGCGAGAGCATTCTCCCGGGACTCATCTCTTGTTTATGTGCACCCGAGTCTCGGGTAGCTAATCATGCTGCTGCTGCTTTTGTTAATTTTTGCGAGGAAGCGTCGCCTGACATCCTTATTCCTTTCCTCGATGATACTGTTAGAGGTCTGCTGGCTTTGCTACAGTGTCCCAAATTATATGCCCAAGAGCAAGCTATTTCTACCATCTCTGTGGTTGCTGAAGCGGCTGGAGAACATTTCCAGAAATACTATGACACCCTTATGCCTATTTTGATTAATGTTCTAAAAAGCAATGTTGAAAAAGAGCACATGATTATCAAGGCAAAATGCATTGACTGTTGCTCTTTGGTCGCTAAAGCGGTCGGTAGAGCGCAGTTCTTGCCACAGGCCGAAGAAGTCATAAAGATTTTTGCTTCAATCCAAGAGAACGCTACTGATCCGGATGATCCGTGTCCAGGCTATCTTATTTCTGCCTGGGAACGCATATGCGAGACCATTGGCTCCGATTTCGCTCCTTTTCTACCAGGTATTATGGAACCTCTCATAGAATCCGCTAAAACTACAGGAAATTTGACTTTGATTAGTGACGAATCTGAGTTGGAGAACTTTGATGGTGAAGAATGGGAGGTCATACCGTACAATGGTCGTCATATTGGTATTAGTACTGTCGCTATTGATGATAAGTATACCGCAATTGAGATCATCGGTCGATATGCTTATCATTTGAAGAAGGATTTCGCACCCTATATTGAACGAATCATGACAGAGATCATTTATCCAAGTTTAACATTCATCTTTTCTGATTCAGTGAGAACTGTTGCTGCTCAAGCCGCAGAGTCTCTGTTGGAGGCTGCTAAAGATGCTACTGGTGGTGATTTAACTCCTCTTGCTCCGTTATTTACCTCATATCTAGACAAACTTCTGGATGCTACAGTTAAAGAACCAGTTGAGGATGTGCTGGCTGTTTATTATCTTTCTTTAGTTGCATGTTTATCCATCACCAATGGCCAGTTTCTTACCACAGAACATCTTAAGACCTTTACAGAAGGTCTTAACGCTAATCTCTCTGAACATCTTATTCGAGAAAAGGCGAAGGATGCAGATGAGAATGATTTCATAGAGTCTATGGAAGATGACGAAGGATTATATGCTGATACCATGAATAATCTTTGTGCGGCTATGAATGCACTGCTCAAATATAAAGGGCATGAGTTTGTCTCAATATTCATGGCTGATCAATCTATAACCATTTTTCATTTATTCACACTTGATGATCCTAATAATTCACGCTGGGCAATCGAAATTGTGGATTCTATGATTCATTATGTACCTGAGGATGCTTGGGCACTCCATGATGCATATATGCCTCAAATAGCCAGTGGTCTGTCATCACCGGACACCCTACTGCGCCAAGCTTCAGTCCATGCTATTGGTACCGCTGCTATCCATGGAGGTCCACATTTCAAGCCAATGGTTCTCCAATCTCTGGCTTTAATTCTTCCGATGATTTCCGCTGAACATGCTAACGAAACTGAGAATATTGATGCCACCGAGTCTGGTATTGAAACCGTTGCGAAGATCTTGAGAACTTATGGGTCCGAAATACCCTCCGTGGATGATCTCATCAGGACTTGGGTGGGTCTTCTGCCTGTTCTTCATGATCTCGAGGCTGCATCTTTTTCGTTCATGTTTCTGGCGGAGCTGATTGACAAACAACACCCTTCAATATCTTCCAGCATTCCTCATGTGTTTAATTCAGTTGTTCAGGCCTTAGAAATGGATGCTATTAGTGGAAATGTTAAGGCGCGCGTGATCACTTCTGTGAAGAATTTAATGGCCCAACTTCCACCTGGCGATGCAGATCAATTGTTGCAAAGTCTTTCACCAGAATCGCAGGCCATTGTGAAGGCAGCCTTTGCATAGCAATAAAGTTAAGTTAACTATATGGTTCCGTGATAATATGATCTCCATCTACTATGTTTATTTTTTTTTAATTGTCATCTATATTAACGAACTTGGTTCGTTTAAGTCATCTCATTATTGTAAAGTCCCCGAACAACTGTTTCAAGTAAACGAAAGTCGTAGAAAGTCGCCATCTTAGCATATGTTTTCATCTCACCGATCACGTCGCTCAGATCCATGCTACCTCTCCAGTCGCCTGAGCATTCGCAATGTTCAGATAGAGAATCTTCTCTTGGGCTGTGGCATTTGGAACATATAATCTCCTGCAATTGATATCGAAGTACTTTTCTTTGAACTTGAGCAACCAGGTGTTCCTCAATAGCAACTTTATTGAGATTGAAGCCGCATGATGTACATTTCATGATAGCTGGTTGCATATCCGGCAGACCATTCAGGATCTGATGAAATAATGATTCATCTAAACAGAAGTCAAATCGGCAAGGGGCGCTGCAGTGCTCACAAACCATTTCGTCTAATACAATGGAATGGCTAGGATACTTAAAGATTGCTTCGTCACTGAATTCACTGATCCCTATTATACGAAACAGCTCCTTACGCAAGACGCTTACCTGGAATGCAACTTCATTGGCAACACTTAACACTGCGCATATGGATTTGGTGAACTCCAATGCAGGATTAGAAAGTTTCAGATAGGATCCAGGGAGGTCCGGAAATTTCAGTTCTTGGCGCATATCAGTAGAAAGAGCAGGATCGTTTTGCTTATTGACTAAATTAGATATGAAAAGTTTCAATTCTTTGCTAAGCCTGTGAAGAACCTTAGACGCAAGGCCGCCATCATGGTGTAGTTTTGCTAAATCAACCTCTTCATCTTCATCTTCTTCACCCTTCTCATCGTTGGGCTCTTCCAATTGTGCCTTATCCGGTTCTGGTTCTCCAAAATTATCACGAGATTGTTTTATCTTAATATTGTGAAGTCCTTCTGCAAAATCGAGGACAAAATCTTCAAAATCTTGTTGCACCAATGTCGGGAGAAATAGTCTTAGATGCCAGTTCATGAAAGTCTCTAGTTTTTGCTTGCTTGGTTCCACAATTTCGGTACAACCACGCCCAACGAAGTTGATATGATCCATCCATAACAGATAGTCCCAGTATTCAACCGGGTTCAGATCCAGAAAGTGAAATAGAGGGGTATTGCGGATAGATTTCACCAAATAAGAGCAATAAGAATACGCTGCACCTAATGTAGTCTTACGGGTTTGAATAAGCAGTCTAGTAGAACTAGCGTGTATGACTTTGCAACCCAAGTGCGAAATAGCAGAAGTTAACTGCACGAATGTTTTCTTCGCAATGCTGAGAATATGGTAATGAAGATGAGGACTGTAAAGTCTAGCCTGAGGGGAAAGACACCATGAAACTGTGTTCTGTAAAATCACATCAGCATTTCCATTACCTTCAATAGCATCTTTCCAAAAGTCTTGTAGTAAATCACAGAGAGCAGAAATAGCTGGCATCAAGGACATGTTCTCAGCATAGTTGGATGTCAGTTCTTGGTTGGCAAAAGTCATATAAGGGACTATTTGAGCACCTCCTTCATATTTTGTTATCAATGCTGCCGAGAGAAGACTACTTAGTAGTATATTTCTAATCTCCAGATCAAAAGACACACGAGAATAGCTTCCGGGATTATTTATAATAGGGATATTGACATCATCGAGCATACTATAGATGTTATCTTTTTCATGGCCCGCATAATCTGGAGAAAGCTGGTTGGACCACCATAGAATACAGCTCATCTCACGCAATTTTCTGGCATAAGTTATATCTATCAAGTATCGGGTATCATCAGACCTCAGATTTCCAAGAGGCACGCTTCCATATCTAGACAAACTTAGCAGGTGTGACAGCCAGTGCCCTAATCCAAGAAAATGGCTGGTTACTTTTTTAGCAGCAAATGCTGCCCAGCCCACTGCAGGAAGTGAGGCATCGGCAGCCTCTATATTCATGTCCAATAAAGGTACATCTGATAGAGCAGAAAACTCGTGGCGGACGGTAGTTATCGCCACACCTTGTACAAGTAACACAAGTCTTGGAGTCGTCTTTAGATCATTAAAGATGTTATCTAGAGCTTTATTCATTTTCTTCTTGTTTCGCATGGTCTCCACCGAGAACTCCATTTCAGCAGGATACTGAAATATATCATTATTTAATTTGCCTTTGGCTTGTCGTCGTGCAAACTGTTCTCTGTACAAACGGCTAACACTGGGTAATGATTCGCTATTTTTGTTCTCATCAAGAACAATAACGTGATTGGAGCCAGACCCGTCGGTGCGGATAATACTATAGACTTCGCGGCTAGATGATTTCAAAACCAGAAGATATGCATAGATGACATTGGCATTTGAGAGATATTCCGACGAGTCTTGTTTTATTAGAGAAGATACGTCGAATCCTAATTGCATCCCATTGCCTAGAACACCAGGAATGGAAAGATCAATCTTGCAGGCATTCCCTAATGATATAATAGCCGAGTCAACTGGATTGATTTGAGTTTGATATACCCCCTCAACACGTGGATTATAAAGAACACTGTCTAATCTCTTCTTCATTGACTGAAATGTCGTCTCTGGCATTGTAAGCTTATATAAATTAGGAGAAAATCGACCATTCGGTAAAATGAAAGAAGACTTCTCCATTACCACAGTGTCAGGCAAAATAAAATCTGGCAGCTTTCCTGGCATGAAATTAACAAATATTTCTCTTTTCACATTTATTTTGATAATCCGCTTCATACCGTTTGTCCATACAAGAGCTTTTAGTTGCCCAGGCACAGATGTAGGGTTTAGTTGTAATATGTTCCAAGTACTGGTAATTGCTGTTTCATTTCTGTAGGCTGCTTTCACCGTCAAGTCATTCGATAGTGTGTTATCATATTTATTTCCAAATAGTTGACGACGTCTCTCTCGAGCAATCTTCTGCTGCTTCCATCGACGTTTCTGATAGAAAAGCCAACCGATATAATCTGTTCGAAAATCAGGCATGTTCTGCACTTCCTCCAATGATTCTATTAAATCAACCATGACATTCTTATTGTCTTCTTCTGACTTGCGTTTTCGTCTGACTACCGCTTTCTTGGTCATAATAGTCGAGTCTACAGGACGCGAGCTGAATAAGTCTTCGATGTCGGTATTTGAGACTTGATTTGAAACATCTGACATTGGTTTCTTAGTCATGAAGTTCGTCAACTTAAGCTGAGGCTGCCTCTGATTAGCCACACGAGCTTGGAGCCAGTCAGGATGAGCTAACCGGGGGACAGGGTTTTCAATTCCTTGTAAGGCAGCAGGGAGTGTCACAAGTTTTTGAATAGTAGACCCCAGTCGCTCCCCATAATAGCCCCAGTCAAGGATAGCTCGAATATCGAAATTGTTTAGACCCGGGTCTTTGAGCCATCGTCTTAAATAGAAGGCACGATCTTCCATTGGAGCAGCAAATATAGCAACAGGAATCGCTCTCTCTGTGGTAGGCGCACCTTTCGGCAAATGTGAAATAATAAACTTACACTGCAGTCCTTTGTCCTTGACCATGGCGCTACCTAAAAACTCCGCCAATCGCTTCGCTGTCATAATCGAGGTGGATTTTTGATCGCCATACTCTTCTAAGCTTTTGGACATGCTGCGGTTTTCGCTAATCAAATCTATCAGTTCATGGTCCGATAAAGTACTGCCTTTACTTTCAAGAACGTCGAGCCACCGGTCAGCAACATGAGAGACTGCTGCATAACAAGATTTCAGATCAGATCCTTCGAGAAATACTTTGAAGACTTGTGACTGGAATATCTTAATTAATTGTAACTCTCCTCTTCTCTTAATTTCAAAACCTTTTAATTCTGCAAGAGTACCATCATCATTAAACACGGCATATCTTTTCTTCAGGTTCTTATTCTCCTCCTTTGAAGTTGGTAAAATCATAGCACGATAAGGACCATCAACCTCAAAAAAGATACTGTTCTCACTCTTTGTAGTAAATATCATTTTCTCTGGATCAGTAAGAGTTTGGTATTGATCATTAGAAAATCTTTTATGTACCATAGAGTTCAGCACTGTACAAGGATAAGAGATCATAAAACTTTTTCCATCCTTCATTTTAATCTTGAAATCTTCAGGAAATGCTTTAGGGATTATGCACCAAATTCCATCAGTATCGAGCTCTAATGGTCGGCCAATCCTTTCAACAAGTGAACGGGCCATCTGAATTATAGTGGCACCCGTTAAACAAGTGACACCGGCCATCTCCATAGAATACCAACGTGATCCTTTGCGCATAACATAACCATAAAATGAGTTAAGGATACATTTGTGAGCGAGCTGAAGAGAGTCATACAGAACAATCATTTTCTTTGCTTCTTCCTTAGCCACTAAATCAGAACTAGGTATTTCATCCAACTTGCGCTTCCAGTTCTTTTGGTACCCTTTAAATTGATATCTTCTGTCTCTGAAGTCGCGAACAGTATTGACATAGAAGGGATGTTCCCTTTGACATATGATAGCAGTACGTTCGATGGTCTCTGCTTCTCGAATCTTTTTGTAAATCTTTCTAGAGTATTCTGATAGTCTCTTTCTAATCGCCGCGCTCTGCTCTCCCGGCGGAAGTTGCGAAAAAGTCCGCTCGGTTCCATTACGACCAGGAAATTTTTCGCGCTCTAATTGGTCACGGATCATCTTATATTCCTCTTGTTTAGGTGGATAATATTCTCCTCTCCACATCCAAGGTAGTCTTCTATCGCAAGTTTTTCCTGGGCGATTAAAGTCACAAACTGCACAATCTGCCTCAGAGACGATAGAGTCTGGCTGAAGACGATTAGTGGTCATAATATTCGGATACATGGATGCAACGTCGAGATGATATATCTGAGGACACTCAGAACGGGTAGGCCTATCTCGCAATTCAGTCAGCATTTTAGAAATAGTATCCTTGACCTCAGCAAAATTTTCGACATCTTCGAGCTTTTTCCCGTTCTCTATCTCGATTGCAAATTTCAAAGAGTCCTCTAGACCATCCAATAGTTCTTGAAAAGCAGTTGGGTCAAGTTTAAAGTCATTAGGAATGTCAGCACGAAACACACCGGCTTCGAGACTTTCTACATGTCCTCCGACATAAGTCTCACTTTCAATTAGATGACCTTTATAAAACCTGTCATCCCGATCTGTGTGCTTGATCGGGAAGAGAATATTATTATCGTATGCTTGAACCATCAACAGCATTTCGCATAATGTTCCAGTGCCTTTTCGTAGAACCTCGTCGGGATTTAGTGGAACGATATTACAAAGAGAGAACACGAACGGATGAACATATTTCATATACAGGTAGTAAGTGGCCACTGCATCAGAAACAGAGTACTCTGCAAGCACATGGGGCTTTTCAGAGGCATAAGGAGTCATAAGTTCAGGATCAAGTTCATCGGGATTGTAGCCAAGCTTGCTGGTGGTAACTGCTTTGAGGCCCTGACTTCCCTGAGGTAAATAACTATCACGCTTCACCCAGCGGAATGCGTCCATGTGAGCACAATGAGCAGACTTATACTCATCTTCACTATCTTTGGCAAACCCAATTTCTTCATACATGTCGAGGCCATGAAAAACGGCACGAGTTTCAATAAAAGGCCAGTCAAAGAAATCACCATTGTATGTAACCATAATGGTAGGTCCAGCATCTCTGACATGTTCGAAGAATCTTTCTAGAACAGCTTTCTCGTTAGGCTCATTAAAAACAGTAAACGGTCCCGGAAATTCTGGTTTGGGTGTGTATTCGAAATCGGCAATATCCTCACTAACGATTTCGCGATTAGTAATTAAGAAACCTTCACCGTCTATCATATATGAAATCATCATAATTCTATCCTTTTGGGCGTCGGGAAACTTCAAAGGGTCTTTAGTCGTTTCTATATCGAATGCTAGAACCACTGGATCAGGACGATATACGCGCTCCGTAAGCTCGGTCATGGTTATGTCGCCATCCTGAGCCCTGACTTCGTACCATTTACTGATGCGGATGTTTTTGTCGATGGCGACTCTGACATGGTAAGGAACATCAAATTCTCGAATTTCAAATATCGCTTCGGAGGGGTCGACATTCGATGCTTTATGATCTAGCGATAACTCGTATCCTCTTCGAGCGACGTCTTCGAAAGTGTCTACCAGAGAATCGGGTGCAGCGCGTTGGAGCAATGGAGCGATCTCACGCCGAGCCTGTTGAAGATGCTGTAAAGTGCTAAAGCAAACTTTAACCAACTGTCGTTTATTACCCAACAAATGATTTGGCAAAGATAAGTCTTCTTTGGAGATGATTTCAGTGCTTTTCACGATCCCAGGCAGTAAACGACGGAGGTACTCCTCCACATCTGCTTCAGATCCAGGTCGACACATCACTAAGAAATACGGATCAAACTTGACAGTAGCCTTAAAGTTGGTTCCATCATCTCCAAGAAAGTAATAGTCCACAGCAGCCCGACCCTCGCCTTTTTCATCAGAATGGCTGTCGAGATATAGAGTAGGATGCATGTTAATCAGCCAGCCAATACGACTCCGGCCTGATTCATAACGAGGAAACCCCAGTTTGGCATCGAGCTCGTCAGTTCTCCTTGCTTTTTCTAGCAGTTCTCGTGCAATCGACAAGGAATCTTGACCAGAGCCCTGATTTGGTTTGAATCCGCGGTTGCGTTCAGCAGCTCGCTGGTCTGCACGATTTGCTTTCAAGCCCATGAGTTTCTGGAATCATATAAAATAAGAAGCAGTAAACTCGGATATTGACAAAACAAAAACAAAATTAATGAACTAATGTTTTAATATCTAGTGGGTAGAAAATTACGAGCAACAATAACGAGAAAAACTGGACTTGCAAAGAAACGCGTTTAAGTTATTCTTCGGCGTAGATAATTAGATTATTAGAGACAGAACAGAGTTAGAGAAAAAGACCCAACAGAGAGAGAGAGAGAGGATATAGATTAAACGCGCCCAGCCAGCAGCCAGCCGGGAGAAAACCCAAGATGTCACGTGCCAGGATATTTTTGATTGAATCTTATGTGCTGTGTGCCAGAAGATTGAATTTCACAAACCGAAACTTCTCCAAAAGCGCAGTTTGTCGTAGACCACGCTCGAGAGCTGTTTGAGTAGCCAACCCAGCTAAAAAATGGGCGATGATAAAGTATATTTGGAAGACAAACTTCCTGTGAAAGGCTCAAATCCCCCAGGTCCTACAGATGCAGTTATCTCGTCATCCGAACAAGGATCTAAGGTTTTAACCAACACCAGTAGCAGCGACCCTTCTCCAGGCTTGCTATCGGTATTAAACACAGTGAAACTTGATGATTTCCGATACTTGACGCAGATCCCGTGTTTTCGCGACAGTTTTTTGAATGGAATGATTGCCGGTGGGTCGGTACTTGCGGTGATGGTGACGATGAGGAAACCGATGGTTCGAGTGGTGAATTGGAGCATGGGGACGCTGGTGGTCGTCTCGGCATTTAGCTGGAACCGTTGTCGAGCGCAACGGCGAAAATCAATTGAGATTGCTCGAAAAGCGCAGGAAGTCATCGACCGAAAAATGCAAGAGATCGAAAAGCGCAGCTAGTCTCATGGCTGGTGATGGCCCATGATTGGCAATCACTGTCAATAATTGAGAGAGAGGAAAAAAAAAAAAAAAAAAAAAAAAAAAAAAAAAAAAAAAAAAAAAAAAAAAAAAAGAAAAAGAAAAAGAAAAAGGAAGAAAGAAGAATAATGCATGCCCCATCTATTTTCTATATAAGTCCGCCGTGCATTTGTCTTAATAAATGTATCAAAAAGTTAAGACTCCAGAATAAATATAGTATGTACTTACTTGTTTGGTAATCCGATGCAGAAATGTCATGAATAGTTGAAAGGAAAGTCCATCCTGTAAGTAGTAATATTAGCTGAGAGCAGAACACACCTGATAGTGATCTTGCAGAGCAGTCGTGATTCTTCACATTGTTAGCCGTGCTTCTTCTCAGTGTTACCCGTGATTATCGTAATCGTCCAAGCGAAAGCGGACCTGTTTCCTTCGCGAGGTGTAGTAGTTCGGCGAAGAACTGGACCTTGAGTAAAATTCGGCATCTATTAAATTTAAAGGAGCTCGAGCTATCGACTCTGAGGACTCGGCTCGTTTGTGCCTATTAAATCTACGCAGCGCTCGACTTTCGTTCTGCTCCCGTCGTCGATACGCTGCAATTCTAGCCTCTCGTTCTTTGTGCCTTCGGTATCTTTCTGCTTCCGATTTAGGTTTAGGACTGCTAAAATGAAGCTCGTCTTCTGGAGATAGCTGTGATCGGGGAGGTGTAGGCGGTGCTGGTACATCAATAGACATATATTCTAGTTCATCCATGATATCCGAACTCACAGGAGTGCTAGATCTTTCTGGAGAATGCTCTGACATAGTCTCACGATAGTTGATCAGTGGGTTTTTTTTTTTTTTTTTTTTGGAAATTAATAATGGTTCATACTACACTAATAAGTATTATAATAAAGCCGTATTATCTGTATGGATTTAAAAGCAGGTTTGGGACAGACTAACATAAAAGATTAGTACGGGGACGTTTTTGCATGATAGATGCTTGACGGCCCAGATAGCAGTGGAAAAATAATAAATCGATCTTACATATACAAAATTACAGTAGAGTATTCTCAGAATGTCATCATAATATTAATTGCTTGAAGTTTTTGGATTATTTACTATCCATATATTTATCAGAGCGCTGCTTAGATAAACACTGGGCAGATAGTTTAGTAGCCTCCTGGACACTCTCCAGATACAAACGGTACTTGACTTTCAGTTGATCCAGCATTAACTTTTTCACAGACCAGTTGTAAATAGCTAGACCAGCCGGTCGACAGTAACTTGAGTTCCTTTGGGCAATAATGGCTCGTTTATCGTGGTCCAAACATTCAGTCAGAATGGCCTGATTGGCCCGTACCCATATCTTTAATGCTTCCTGCTCAGAACTCTCAAAAATATGCGGTGTTATTTCATCTGCTATATACTTGGATAAGTTGCCCTTGTCCTTCTTGGACCAGCCAAATTGTTGGCTCGAGACCGATCCAAGCATCAGGGGCCGCGAAACTCGGGCCGCCCAGTAATTGCATGTTCTTACAAACTCCAATGCATTTTGCTTGGTACCGGCTTCGAATAATATTTCACGTCCACCAGCTAGACCAATTTTCCATCGGTGGCTGGTCGTTTCCACCGTTTCGGATATTGAATATGGTAGCTCTACCGAGAACCTCACATCAGCGCGCTCAGTCCAATCACCTTCAGGGCAAGTTGCTCTATTGGACGATTTAAACACATATCCTTTCAAGTAACCTCGTTGAGAGACAACAAACATCTGTTCCCAGTCCTTTTTCTTCTCCTTGTTGTGAGAATTATATTTCAAATTGACTTTGAGAAGACCTTCTTTAGCCCAGGGGGGGCCTTGGAGTTCTAAAATGGTATCATCATGCTTTTCATCAGTCTTGGACTCAGCATCACGGAGCGCTTTAGTGAATCCTACAGCTTTAGGGTTCCCTGGCTTGGTCGAGAAAGACGAGGCTTCTGGAGATGCAGCAGTGGAAATTTTTAACTGAAAAGGGTTTGCTAAGACCTCTTCATAGTAGTGACCAAGTAGTTCAGGAATTGATACTTTTCCGTTGAGTTTGAACTCTTTGCTGAGAACGGATGATGATGGAGTAATGGGTTCATACTTATCTAATTCTTCTCGAATAAGAGAGCAAATCTTGGGGTATATAGGTTCAGTGAACTTGCAGGATAATGCTTCTTGAATCGAAGAATAAGTATTATCTATAAACTCCTTGCGGGTGATCTTCTTCAGATTCTGGGGGGAATGCAAATCGGAGTTGACGATGAAAATGGCAAAAGAGATCATATGGACCACTAAACTCGACTGGAAAGTGGAAGACGGATTATCATGAAACCATTTTTCAGCAAAGGCATCCAGGATTCGGTCGATAACCTGGGCCTCTCCACAGATATTAAAGCGCGAACAGAGGATTCTCAAACCATCGATAATAGATACCGAGTGAAAGTTAAAGAGAGAGAAGTAAACTTTCCTGGCCAAGGTTCGGCGAGGTTTCTCGGAACCCAGCCAGTGGATCGGCTCGCGATTTTCCACCGCAAGAATATTGGTCTCAGGGAAGAAGTAGAGTTCTACGGCCATCATGATATCGGAACGGGCCTTTGGGTCTGAGATGTTGTCAGTGATAACTCTGACAGCTGAAGCGTAGCCTGCAGGAAGCTCTTCGATAGGATCAGGTTGGGATAAAGAGGAGATACTGTGATGAGAGGCAGAAAGAGGAGCCGAAGACCGGTAAGCAGACCGAGAAGGAATCGCAGCCGGAATAGAGTTGGACGGCGACACTAAAGTGGACACAGACGTTGGGCGAGAAAGTTTGGTATGGAAAAAACTTAGGGTCTCCGATCGAGGAATCTGTGAGGGCGAAGAAGAATTTGAGCCGTACGAGCGATCGCTGAAATTATACGATGAACGAGAGCGGTGTTTGGTATATGATCCTGAATCGACCGATGACGAGAAAGAAGAATACGAGTTGGAAGGGGGTATAGTATAAGTCTTCTTACTGTTATTGTTATTGTAGTTGTTTCCCATAGAATCTTCGTAGGATTCGATAAAACTCAATACATCCGGGGCCGTTGAATGTACACTAGACATCGATAACGTCGAATCCGGATCGCTTGTACTATCGCTAGACAGTCTGCAGTGAGACGATTCGCTTTTGGATCGTCCAATAATATAGTTCTGAGACTGGGCGAATTGGAATGCATTAGAGGGATCTTCGCGATGGTTCACGACGGCCTGGTTAATTTCGACCTGCAGTTTCATGAGCTGATCCTCAAGTTTATCAATCGAATGAACATACTCGTAGAATTCAGGAGACGATCTCGATAAGCTACGAAGAATCTGTTTTTGTTTCGTTATTTCATTATGAAGGCAAATGGCTTCAGTATCAAATGCATGCAAGAGTTCCATAGTCGGAAGATATGGAAGAAGCGGGGACCGGATCTCCTAATCAAAATCAAGTCAAGGGGTAAAATGTGAGACACAGATCAGACACTGTGGTTTAAGAGAATAAAAATCCAAGTAATTCAAAAATATATAAATGAGATGAAATAAATCAAAAAGTACGAAGAAAGTAGAGAAAAAAAAAAAGGTAGGAAGAAAAGAAGTAGAGAAATAAGCAGTTACTGCAAGCCAGCCTCGTACTATTTGAAAGTCGTCACAAAGTAAGCTTTTGTATCTTTAATACCGCTCCAGGGGGTTTTAGATGGCGGGAATAGAACAGAAAAACAGCCCCCCCTTGATTGCTGGACCAATCCAAGGAATACGATCTCCAAACGCTTCTAAACCCGACTCAAATAAAACGCTTTAATAAATTTATCGGTTAAATAAATATATTGTATAAAATTGAGGATTCTGGCAATTAAATTTATCATATATGAGGGATATTTTCTACCCCGATCACATGTGGTTAATTAATAAATAACCCTCTGCATCTATAATGGTTATTGGGTATTGGCGAAATTTATTTTCCAGTGTAAGCCCCCCTAGCTCTAATATCATTGGTGTATAATTAATTAATTGATTAATTAAGTACACTGCAAAACTCTATCAGTAACAGTTAAGGTAGTAGTAGCTACGTCATGGTAGACTTCAGTTTCAGTCAACTTTTAAAATATTGCTCAAAAATTGTATGTCTATTCAACAAGTTCGGTTATTATTATTATTTTATGATGCCGACATCGTTATATATCCATTTGAGGGGGGTCTACCACACATTAGGTAGTTGTAACATCGGCGAGGTCGATAATAGTTTAGCGAGAAAGTTAAATTAGCATGCTCTGCAACACGTTCGCTGGTTCCCCTCTCGATAATCTGTATCCCCGGCTAATGATGATCTATTGATTTGAAATCGTTTGGATTTAGTTCGACAATACGAACACTGTGATCCTGACTGCCAATTGCCAACACAAGACGATCGTTGAAAAATGGCCGCCAAGAGAGCGCCGTGATCTTACTAGCACATTGGGCTGCGTCCGGAACACTCGCTTCGGTTAAACTCTTGGCAATCGGATTGAATGTGAGCAGTTGTACATTTCCGTTCTCTAATCCTACAGCCACATAACTTTGCTGGGCAAACAATGTGTCTATAGCTGTGACTGCTGCGGCACAAGCAAACTCGCATACTTCCAGCGCTTGTTTCTGTTCCGGATTGATTTCCCATACCTTCAGTTTTGCATCTCGGCCTCCGGTTAGAATAAATGCAGACTTTGAAGCAGAACTTTCAACTGCTGTCGCTGTGGCCGTTGGAATCCAGGCGCACGCCCATATGAATCTAGGGTGAGCCTTCTCCTTGAAGACGAGCAGTGTGCGCTTAGAAACCTCAAATATAGCCAGTGCTCGGTCTCGAGAGACGGATGCTAGCATCGAACCGTCAGGAGAGAATTTGAGGCAGGTGACGGCTAGGCGGTGAGCCAGTAACGGAGACGGATCAAGGATCCATGTTTCTTGATTAGGGCTCATGGGAGTATGGAACCGAATCGCTGCTCGTTCGGCAGTATTGGCCCGGCAAGCACTGGCAATGATATGGCGGTCAGGAGACACATCTAACGCAACGATTTCGTACCCGTGTCCATAGAGTTTATCAGTTTCAGGCCAGAGTGTGTGCCGTTCCAAATCGTCTTCGACCGGAGGATGGCTTTGATTCAGCCCTGAAGACAGTTTGCCTGTTTCTTGTTCAAGATCCATCAGAACTTCGCTGTCGTTGTCGTTGTTGTCGTCATCGTTGTTGTTGTTGTTGCTGTCTCCGATATTAGCTTGGTCATCAGAGTTGACTGCTTTATTGGAAAGCCCTAAAGTAGGAAGAATGGCGGCTACTGGTCCGGCAAGATCAGTAGCCATGGATGTCGCGCCGGCCAAATTCAGCAGCAATTTCCGGATAGCTTCCGGGGCAGAGAACACCCGGAGTGCGTACTCTTCGGCTGCAGATACAAACAAGCAATCAGAGATAGTCGCGACTGCCACCATGTCGTAGCCATGGATCTGCGGGCGAGAGAACTCGTGCCACAGGCCATCTCCCGTTTTCCATTGAGCCCATAATCTGGTGGTCTGGTCCTTGCTGACTGAAAGAAGATAGTCGCCGTGTGGAGCCCACGCTAGGCCGGTTATGGAGTTGACATGTCCAGTGAGACCGATCTGAAGTTCCCCTTGGTTCCACCGCCGCCAGCAGCCGGTTCTAGACGAGGCCAGGATCTCGCCGCCGGAAGTTGGCAAAGGCGAACGATACCAGCCGGAAGAGCCTGTAGCGGTGCTAGCGCCGCGGATACTGACGGAACCCAGGCGAGATTCTGGGACCCATAATCCGGACTCGTCCATGGCCCAGACAATGACACTGGAGTCGCCGCTAGCTGAGATGAGAGAATTGTGATCCCATCGCACGTTGCCGACAGCATCTTCGTGGCCTAGTAATAGAGCATCTGCCGTAAATTGGAACTCAGGAGTGGCAGTGTAGCGGGTAGTCATTAGGGCCGACAACTGAGTATCGGATCGATGCTGGGTAGGGGAGAGCGACCACAGCCGAATAGATCTATCGATGCTTGAGCTGGCCAAAAGCTTGAGGTGAGGATTATAGGCCAGGTCCGCCACCCAGTTTTCGTGGCTGGCCAGTTTATCCTGAAACTCAAACTGGAGCTGATCGCTCGGGGCAGCAGCAGTAGTAGCAGCATAGGTGTAGATCTCTCGGGTAGTACCGCCTACTGCGAGACACCAATAGTTATCTAAAGGAAATAAAGACGCACATAGTGGATTAAACGGTAAAGAAAGACGTTGGATCAGATGGAGTTGGGGATCT
Organism: Tortispora phaffii; assembly: GCA_030574555.1. Lineage (NCBI taxonomy): Eukaryota > Fungi > Ascomycota > Trigonopsidomycetes > Trigonopsidales > Trigonopsidaceae > Tortispora > Tortispora phaffii. Next base: position 11,524 of record JAJMFE010000022.1, on the reverse strand, counting down.
AAAGAGAAGAGAATCAGAGAGGTGTCTGAACAGAGAACTAAAATGGAGTCATGGACAGTTAAATAAGAGACCATAGACTGCGTAACGGATTGCTGAGCCAATAAAGTCCATTGATTAATGTCAAATAGCAACAGACGGCCAGAATTGGTGCCTACGGCGAGTGTGTTGCGAGAAGGAAGAAATCTCACAGCGGTGACGGTATCCTGGCAATCTAACAATAAAGAGACCGCATCGAGAGAGGAAATAGCGACATTAGGGCCGGAACCATATGCCAGAGTGTTATTGTAAATATCAGCGGAGGCAGAAAAGTTGTTTGCGCCAGCAGCATAAAACGCCATTCCAATAGGGATAGACAGATCTAGTAGAACAAGCAGACTAAACTAGACAGAACTAGATTAGACCAGAGCAGATAATAATAAATAAACGATATATAGAAAGATCTAAATAATATAGAAAGATTCCCAAAAGTGATAGAAAAGCCGAGGAGAAACTTCTAAGGCGGAGTTACAAAAACGAAGTAGTGGATTGTGTAGTGCAAGTATCAATATTTGCAGATACAAATACTGCAGCAGAACGGCAGCAGTACAAACTTACAAAACAACAAAAATAGAGTGTGATACATGCTAGAGATAATATATATAGAAACACAGTATGTAATACACAGTATATATTATATTATGTTATATAATATAATATGCAATCTACTACTATAATGAAGTACATACTTAGCATGATCTCGCTGGCTACTGTCGATCGAGATCGATCGCTGCTTTAGCACCATCAGCGCTGCTTTAGCATTTTTGGTTTCTTTAGTCTACTATCAAGCTAGAATATCAGATCGTCGTATAACCATAAGGGTCTACATGATGGAGGTCGTGACAAAAGAAAGGCCCTACTTCTTCTTCTCGGCCTCGGCCTCAGCGCGTTCGCGGGCTCGCTTCTCGCGCGCTCCGTTGTACCAGGCGTTGGACTGGGCATCGCGCAGAGTGCGGTAGGCGTTGGTGTCCTGGGGCACGGCACGGGGTCCGGTCTCGGCAGGGGTCTGCACAACAGGGAAGGTGGCCTTGGTCGAAACCTGGGCAGCAGCGGCAATGTCGGCCGCAGAAGCGTCACCCTGCTTGGGCTGGCCGGCCTTGCGCGGGAACAAGATCAGCTTAGCCTTGTACTCCTGGAGACGAGCAACATTGGTCTCAAATCCCTCGACAGAGGTGTTCTTGCGACGGTGATCCACCGCAATGCCAATAGTCAGAGCCTGTTTGCGGTTGATGCCGGCGGCCTTCAGTTCTTCCAAAGAGAAGCCCTTGCCAGCACGGACCCGGCGGTTGTACTTGATGGTGGGGCAACGAACGACCGGACGCAACAGATCCAGAGGACGAGGAGCGATCTGGGCGGCCTTCTTGGCCCGAGTGAGACGGCGTGCGCTCTTGGCGCCGGCCTGGTTGAAGTAGACGCGGACCCGGCGTTGCCACTTCTTGTGGAAGTGGTTCTTGATAATGGGGTAATTCTTGTGGATAGCCATTACTGAGAAATTAAAAAAAAGGAGAGGAAGGAGGAAAAAGGAAGAAGCAAGCAAAAAAAAAGCCCTTTTTGGTAAGTTCTGAGATTGGGAGCAGCGGGAACTTGGAGATCGGGAGTGTTTGCGTGGGCACAGAAAACCCCAGTCACGCATAACTCTGGCCCGACACTGGCCATAGGTTTGGCATATTGTGATATTGGGGGAGGTTGGGATGTTAGGGCTTGTCGTTTACACGCCAGCCTAAATGGGAGGAGCCCCCCGCAACCAAAAAAAAAAAAAAAAGAGTCAACCAAACCCTTCCTCGAGCGATCATCAGTTGTCTTGGCAACCTAGCCCTACTGGGTATGTTTTGCGGCCTGGTCCCTGCCCTCCCCCCCAGGCTCCCGACGCACTTTTCCCACCTGCACTCTCTTCTCTCTCTCTCTCTCGACAACACATACATAACACATACCACCACCATGGCTGTTGAATCCGCCCCCATTACCCAGAGCGTGCAGACATTCGGTAAAAAGAAAACCGCTACTGCCGTTGCACACTGCAAAGCCGGCCGTGGACTGTTGAAAGTTAACGGTTCGCCCATCTCTTTGGTCCAACCCGAGATCCTTCGCCATAAGGTCTACGAGCCTTTACTGGTTTGCGGCCTCGATAAGTTTGCCGGCGTCGATATCCGCGTCCGCGTCAGCGGTGGTGGCCATGTCTCCCAGGTCTACGCCATCCGCCAGGCTATTGCCAAGGCCATTGTTGCCTACCACCAGAAATACGTTGACGAGCAGTCGAAACTCGAGCTGAAGAAGGCCTTGACGGACTACGACCGATCTCTGCTGATTGCCGACTCGCGCCGCATGGAGCCCAAGAAGTTCGGCGGTCCCGGTGCTCGCGCCCGTTACCAGAAATCTTACCGTTAGAAATACTGCTATTGTGCTGTTTCTTCGGTCTGTTTGGTGCTGCTGCTGGTTGGTTTGGTGATGTATTCCGGCCGCCGGTATAACGTGTATTGATTCAATCCACTCATCTATTGACATACCTTGTAGCTCACTGTAGTCTACTTGTACCTCACAGTATAAGTAGAGTGTATTGGTAAATGATTTTTGTATGTATTTTGCCTGTAGCTTCTAATACAAATAGAAATAGGAAGAGCCGAGTATATATCTTATAACTTATCTCTTACTTATTACCTTTTTTCTTTTTCTCTATTATTTTTTTTTTATCAATATCTGTGATGTTTTCTATTCTTTATTCTTAATCTTTTATTGCTTTTTTTTCAGTTCTTTTTTTATGATATCTTAACTTACATCTTGTATATGATACAGTAGATTTTTAATCAATTGAATTATATATTTATATAGTATATCTTTAGATCAGTAGAATTTTATTAATCTTTTACTAATTCTGCATAATACGTGTAATAGTCTATATTTATCGATCTTTTCATATCATTTTCTGTTTTTCTTTGCTTCTGCTATTCTTTCAATTTTTTATCTAATATCTTATATTCTGTTTATCAAATAATATTTTACAGATCTTACATATTTTCTACGATTATTACATACACTTATATTCTTTTTACTTCTTAATTTTTTTACTTCTTAATTTTTTTTATTTTTTAATTTTAATTTTAATTTTCCTATTCTACTCTCTTTTATCCTCTTATCTGTTACTCTGTACATTTTATATTATATCGTACATCTCATATCATATATCATTAGATCTATTATGAATTTCTACTGGTTCTCCAATATTCCTATTATTTTTATCTTTTTAATTTTTTAATTTTTTAATTTTTATTTTTGATCTTTATTTTTTTTATTTCCATTTCTTGCTTTTTCTTTTATTCTCTACTATTCTCTATCATTCTCATCTTATACTTATTCTCTTCTTTTATTCTTATTTTACTCTCATCCCAACTTCCTTTCTCGATTTCTTTTATGTACTGAATGAATCCATGGATTGTCTCTGAAACTTTACTATACTTTCTTTATTTCAATACGGAAAAATCATTTTAAAAAAAAATTGTCCTCAATTCATGCGCCTAATTCTTTTAGATACGCCTAATATCTCTTTAGGTATCGATCTTCATCCCTTAAATCCTCCTCCGAACTTTAAAGGCTTTACCAACGTTCCTCCTGGTTTTCATTTATTTCATTGGGCTGCCTCTCCTGATGCTTTACACTATTGTTATTGTTTTTTTGCCACTGATACAGATTTAGTTTTTCAGTACTCTTCTTCTGACGAGACCTTTCATCCTTTGAATGTAGATACTACTACTTCATTGTATACCGGACTAGTGCCCTATCCTGAATCCTCTTCCTCATTGTCCTGCTGGTCGCGTTTGACTAGTTCTATCAATCACAAAATGGTCCAGACTATTGTTCCTACTGGTCTGGTTTCTTCGGCCTCTCCCACCTCAATTGACTTCTTGAACTCCTCCTCGGCTATCGAGAAGGACTGTATAATGGTTACTGATCTCAGTTTCAAGCGAACTCGTCCTCCAGGCTTGATTGGTTCTGAACTCACTCATGTCGCTTTAGACAGATCTTGGTCAATCCGATCTGTCGGCGTGGACCGGGCCATGGCCGAACTACAAATTTGCTGGTTGTTGGGCGCCTTGATTGGCAATCTCTCGGCCATCGACCACTGGCTGGCTTGGGTCGATGTGTTCTGTTCCAGTGCGACTTTACTCCAGGAATCCCCTGCGACATTTGTAGAGCTTGTCCAATATTTACAACTCTGTCTCGAAAGCTCTCCTGACCATTTCTTAGAGCTTGTCTGTCGACCAAAGCTAGCAAACCTCTTGCTGCAATTGCACGATCTCATTTCTGAACAGCCTCCCTCGTCGACTTTTAGTGATCTTCAGCAGTCTTTAGAGAACATCGTTGCTTTTCTGACCTAATTTAGATTTTTTTGTTGGTGCTGTTGCTGCAATTGCTGCTGTTGTTTCTATCATTGTTCTTCTTTCTATAATTAAGGATCTCCCTTTATATGCTCGATAACATGTGAATACCTCTCATATCATTTAATATTACACAGAGGAGATTCATTCATTTAGGGATTAACCAATAGCGGGTTTCTAACCTTAAAATCAATCAAAGTCACTATGGTAACTGGACTGCTCCTTCTACAACCCCCCAGCCTTTTTACCCAATTGGGCCGATTGTTCCAGCCTCCCTTTAGATGCATTTGAAACACAGAATAGCGTATTTTCTTTTCCATTTCTTTTTGCTATAAACAAACGAATTCTCCTGAACGATTGTCAGTCTTATTCTTATTTCGTTTTTATATATTTATCGTGTATAGTTGATCTCTGGCTTTTGGGCGCGGATTATACTCTGTCCCAAAAACCGTTCGGGTTCATCTACAAACCTTGTCCAACCCGGATTTCAACTGTGTGAAACATCATTTTCGGTCCAGTCTGTTATCTTGCTATTACGAGTAGTGGTGTTTATTAATATTCTATTTATATACAAAACAACTGCAAGATTATCAAGTACCTGGAGGTATGTCCGGTACTTCACCGTCAGTGTCATCAGTGACTGCTGGTGCTACTGATAGTGCTGCTAAACCACCAGCTTCTACCACTGATGATGCCGATGGTAAAAGTGGTACATCTGATAATTTACCTATGCCACCTCGGAACTTAGAATCAACTTTATCTGAAGCATTGCCGGTTTTATCTGCTGCTGATCGGACACTGGATTGGACTGCTTTGACGGAGTCCAGTGTTGCTGAATTGAAAGACAGTGAAACTCGGCCATTGTTGCTCAAGGCCCAGAGTGTTATTGCGCAACTACAAAGCCAACTGGAAGCTGTGAGATCTTCATTGGTGCATTATCATTTACAAACACAATTACTGACCATTGAAGCCCATGAAGTTCAGCAACGACAAGAAGTGGAAAGCCAGATCACCAAACGGCAAGTTGATCTTTTACGACAAGATCATGCAAATACATCGGCAGAGGATCTGGCCAGTATGCATAGCTTGGCCGAAACGTATCGACGACGACTGTACAAAGCCAAACAGAAACTTCGTGATACTCAAAGCGAAAATGAAGAGAAGAGTGCGGAGATCATCCGCTTAAAGAGCCGGCTTCGGCGGTATGTAAACGATCCAAGCCCCCGAGGCCATATTCGACAGCGTCACTCAATTGGAACCCCCAACGACATGGCAGCGATTGTACAGGCACAGGAACCGCCGTTGGGCGGCGGGCTGCCTTCTCGGTCCTTCAGCCATGCCTTGATGACCAGTCCAGGATCGGCACGGAACCTGCCGCCATTGTCGCATCATCGTCATCACCATCGTGGAGCACCAAGCACAAGTTGGTCAGGGAGCGAAAGCGGCCTAGACACTTTAGGGATGCTGGCGACCCAGGTTTTATCGCAGGAACAGCGAGGCAGCAGCCAGTACACGTCACCGCCAGATCGATCTCCAGCGACCTCAGATTCAGTTAAGACTCCACAAAGACTAAACAACATGCTGCCGCCACTTTTGACCCCACAATCCGGGCCAGCGTCTCAGAGCAAGCCGTACGAAGAACGGTTACTGCAGAGTCCAGTGCAGATTTCGGAGGGTCTACCGAAACCGTGCCCGGTGGAGCCAGACGTTATGATGCCTAAGAAACGCCGACGGTCGAGTTCTTCTACGATCTCGGACGGCGGCGGTGACAGCGAAATGGCGATCCCCCGGCGGCTTTCGTTTCAGTAACGGCTAAGCGTCGCAAACTCCATTGCAAATGACAGAATATAATGTACAATAAATGAAGACCTAAAATACAGAAAATATGCTACAATAAAACACTACAGGTAGATTACATCCAAGAATATATCGTAAGTCATGCCATTAACCAAGCGAAGAGCATGGTGCAGCGGAGCATACAAAAAGCGTAAAGAAAACAAAGTACACTTAGAGACGACGACCGCGGTGACCACCTTTCTTACGAGTGGAGTCGGAGGGAATAGGAGTAACATCCTCGATGCGGCCGATGCGCATACCGGCACGGGCCAGAGCGCGCAGCGCACTTTGGGCACCAGGACCAGGGGTCTTGGTGCCGGTACCGCCGGTGGCGCGGATCTTGATGTGCAGAGCATTAATGCCGACTTCCTTGCAGCGGGCAGCGACGTCCTGGGCAGCCAACATAGCGGCGTACGGGGAGGACTCGTCGCGATCGGCCTTAACCTTCATACCGCCGGTGACACGGGCAATGGTTTCCCGGCCAGACAGATCGGTGACGTGGACGAAGGTATCGTTGAAAGAGGCAAAGATACGGGCAACGCCAAAGACAAGCGAGCCGTCGTTGGCTTGAGGACCAAGAGCAATGTTATCTGGAGTTAGCCAGGGCACTTTTCGGAGGGGGGGAGGGGAAGAGACAAAGTGGCCAGCCAACACGAGGGGGGGAATGCAGCAGCAGGGGGTAGCCGCAGAACAGGCAGAAACCTGGATATGGTATAATGTTCTGCAGCCAAACTGCAGACTGTGTAGCTGGAACGTTATGGGGCTAAAGTGTACTTACCGGTAGTAGCCATTGTGATAGGTAAAGAAAGAGAGTTTGGCTCGAAGGGAAAGCAAAAGGTGCGAGAACAAATGTTCACAGTCACGGTTGGGACAAAAGCTGTGTTAGGGCTGCTGAATATCAGGGTGGGTTGGTGGTGGTCTGTTGTTCCAACAATCGTTTTCTCTCCCAACTGTAATAGAGCCAATTAGAACCGGATCTCTAGCCAACCCAGAAAAAGAACGAGAAGCAATATGTCTAGATATTTCTGACTAGGTTTCGTCGGTTTAAAAATTTTGCAGTAGTAGTAGTAATATGATATTTCTGCGTGACCAACGGATCATTTCTTTGTTGTTGCCAGTCCGTGGTCAGTGGCCGTCATGTCAGTATATTGCGCCTTTCCTCTCTCACTTTATATAACCAATTTAAAAACTTTAATCCGATGAGGTTTAAGCCGCTAAATTTTGTACGAATAGCCTGATTATTCTCCTGCAAGCCCCCTCCCTACCTGCTGTACAAATCAGGCTAGAAGATCGAGCTAAGAAATGGAATACGACAAGTATCAAACCCCGCTGGCGACTCGATATGCGTCCAAGGAAATGGCTGCGCTGTTTTCCTTGAAAACTCGCTACTCCACCTGGCGCAAGCTCTGGCTGAACCTGGCCATCGCCGAGAAGGAACTGGGCCTGCCCAACATCTCTGACGAGGCCATTGCCCAGCTAAAAGCCCATGTCGAAATCACCCACGACGAAATTGCCGCTGCCGAAAAGCAGGAGGCCATTGTCCGCCACGATGTCATGTCGCATGTCCATGTGTATGGCCAGGTGGCCCCGGCCGCAGCAGGAATTATTCATTTGGGAGCCACGTCGTGCTTTGTGACCGATAACGCCGATCTCATTTTCCTGCGGGAGGCCTACGACATTCTTCTGCCGAAACTGGCCACTGTCATCGACCGTTTGGCTCAGTTTGCGCTCCAGCACAAGGACCTTCCTGTTCTGGGCTGGACCCATTTCCAGCCCGCCCAGCTCACCACGGTCGGCAAACGAGCCACGCTCTGGATCCAGGAATTGTTGTGGGATCTGCGCAACATGGAGCGGGCCCGCAACGACTTGGGCCTGCGCGGAGTCAAGGGAACCACCGGCACCCAGGCCTCGTTCTTAGCCCTGTTCCACGGCGATCACGACAAGGTCGAGCAATTGGACCGCCGCGTCGTCGAGCTCTGCGGATTCTCCAAGACCTATCCGGTGACCGGTCAAACGTATTCGCGAAAGATCGATGTCGATGCCTTGACTCCACTGGCTTCATTGGGCACCTCTACTCATAAGCTGGCTACAGACCTGCGTCTGCTGGCCAACCTTAAGGAGATCGAGGAACCCTTTGAGAAATCTCAGATCGGCTCGTCCGCCATGGCCTACAAGCGAAATCCCATGCGGTCGGAACGTGTCTGCTCTCTGTCGCGCCATCTGCACTCCTTGCTCCAGGATGCACTCAGTACGGCTTCGGTGCAATGGTTCGAACGCACCTTGGACGACTCTGCCATTCGCCGCGTTTCCCTGCCGTCCGCTTTCTTGACTGCCGACATTGTGCTCACCACTCTTATCAACATCACCTCCGGCTTGGTTGTCTATCCCAAAGTCATTGCCCGCCGCATCAGTGCCGAGCTCCCATTCATGGCCACAGAGAATATCATCATGGCCATGGTCTCTAAGGGAGGTGATCGCCAAGAATGCCATGAGCAGATCCGCGTGCTGTCACACCAGGCTGCTCGAGTGGTCAAAGAAGAAGGTGGAGACAACGACCTTATCGAGCGTATTAAGAACACCGACTATTTCCGCCCGGTCTGGGACGAACTCGACGTCTTGCTCGATCCTTCCACTTTCGTAGGCCGTGCTCCGGAACAAACTGCTAAATTCGTTCAAACCGATGTGGCCGAGGCTTTGGCTCCTTATCAGGACAAGATTGTTCGGGAAAAGGTCGAGCTCAACGTATAAGACACTACCAGAGTACATAAAATGGAACTGAAAGACATAATAAGCTTTTCTAATTCATAACCAACTTGATCATATTAATTAATCTTTTATTTTTTCATTTTTTATTTTCTATTTTTTATTTTCTATTTTATAACATCAATTTCTCATTAACATCAAATCACCAGGATGCCATGACATTACGATAGTAGTCCGGCTTCATAAAGCGCCGCCAGTTTCCGGTCCACTGAATCTTGGGCTTCAGTCTCGGTCTTCTCCTCTCCTTTCAGTCTCTCTAAATAGATTTCTGAGTTTCTTTTGGCAGTCTCTGTACGTGATAGAAGTGCTGAGAGATTTTGAATTAGCACTCTAGTAGGGACAGCTTGTGCATCGCCTACAGCTGAAGACGCAGACGCAGACAGGATACTTGATCCCGCTCCTTTCTCACTATCAGAAAACGTTCCGGTAGAAATGGATTCAGGAACAGCCAAAGATCCGAGACTTGAACTGGTCGTCGGACGAGCTATGCCTGCAATAACGGCCTCGGCTTCATCACAAGCAGAGTTGATCTTTTCACAGATAGACCGTTTAGCAGTAAGCTGATCTTCCATTAACTTCAAAAGAGATTCACGAGCTTGGTGAGGACGGTACATGTTGATAATGTGATGCATGTTTATTAAAAGGGTACGCAAACGCTCGACAGCAGGCCCATGCTGGTCAGGCGCCACGGCCAAACTTCCCAGAATTTGTAAGTATTGTAATAATAGCGATCGCGATAGTCTCTGTAGCTCCTCTACGGGATTTAGGACAATATCGTTTGATTCCTTGTACAATTGGTCGACTCCCATTTCGGCCAGCGACGGGAGGTGATCTTTTACAGGCCAAACAGCCCCGAAAGCACGATATGTAGCTGGAGGTGCATCGGGATCTTGTTTAGGCGGTTCTGGAGGAAACAAGTAGGCTAAATCATCGGGTGCAGTTTCTGCGGTATATTGTTTAGCGGCCTCTAAGTTATCTGCAGTAAAGTATTGGTAATATGGAGGATGAGGAAACACAGAGGCAAGCTCGTCTGCCATAATGTACTAGATATGATCAAGTTTCTTATCCAGATAGATTTAAATAATTTATATATAAATAAAAGTTATACTTTTGTTTGCAAATCTGCTTAACTTAACCAATAAGAATTTGTGTGAGTACAAAGCAGTTTGAAAGATGAGAGTTTATAATAAGCTTTGCTATACTACTAAATCTGAGATAGATAATCAACCTAAGAGATAAAACCAAAAAAAAAAAAAAAAAAGAATAAAAAACAATTAATACCGTATCATTAAAACCTATAAGTTAAACATATTTCATCACCATTATCTCGAATAATCATAAGAGACAATTGTTATACTGTTGAGCGATTTGCGGAGGGTTCGATCACATCAGCCACAGCTTTGTGGTCCGAATCGGTAGAGCTAGTTTTATCGATATTGATAAGTTCCTCTTCGACTTCATGAAGATCAAAAACACCATCGGCAGTTTCTGAACAAATATCAGCAGAATCTGGGGTCATGGTAGATTCGCTGATAGTTGTAGGCACAGCTGCGGCAGCAGCAGCAGCTGCTACAGCAGCTGCTCGTTCGCGTTCCTGTTCTTGAAGACGCCGGGCTTCATCTTCAAGTAAGGATATCCGGATAGCTTCCATTACCATCATTTCTTCAATGTCTTGAGTCCTACGAGACTGCCGCCGGGCTTCGCGAGTCGAAGCCCGGCGACCCTGGGACCCTGGGCGAGTGCGCCGGCTCGGAGAATGTTCAGAAGGGTTCATGAACACGGCATGGTGGATTGCTGTGGCAGTAGCAGCTCTACGGACAGCTTTGGCTCGAGCTGCCGCTAGCTTAGCAGCCCAGTCCGGACGGATCATGTCTGTGGTAACAACTTCGGGAGCAAGAGGAGGAAGAGAGTGTCGGCGACGGCATCGGTTGACTAAAGATGAAAAAGAAGTAGCATCGGCAGATCCAGGAGATCCAGCAAAGGACTCGTGGGATAAAACAGATCGAGCAAAGGATCCCGGTGAATCTTCAGGGACAATGGTATCAGACAGCTGGTTTCGAAGCGTGCTAGAAGGGATATTACGATTATTATTAGTATCATCAACCGGGCGGAGACCAGATTGGATCGGAGGCGGGGTATACACGACCCCAAAATTAGATTCGGCACAGAAGGGACAGCAAGTGGGTTCAGAAATAAGCTCGTCATCGCTGGAGATACCGGTGAGATGACTGGCGGAAGCCTGGTGAGTGGAGGAATCCGGCGCAGCAGCAGCAGCAGTAGTAGTAGTAGGCACATCATGCTGGGGAATAGGTTTGTGAGGTTCAGGTCTCCGCATTTGAACAAAGCACTCAGAGCAAATAGGTTGGTCGCAGCATCTGGTATAGTTCAAAAAGGGAGGGTAGAAGAGGAAACAAATGGGACATTCTATGGCATTGGAGTACAAGTAGAGTGCAGCTGCAGCAGCATCAGCAGCAGGACCTTTGCCAAAGGCAGCAATAGTTCCGGCTATAGTGTCAGTG
>JAJMFE010000021.1:136224-160302 GCA_030574555.1 Tortispora phaffii | reverse complement strand
TCTGGTTCTGGAAACTCTGGAGAATCTGGTTCTGGAAACTCTGGAGAATCTGGCTCTGGTAATTCTGGCGAGTCTGGCTCTGGTAATTCTGGAGAATCTGGTTCTGGAAACTCTGGCGAGTCTGGTTCTGGAAACTCTGGCGAGTCTGGTAATTCTGGAGAATCTGGTTCTGGAAACTCTGGCGAGTCTGGCTCTGGTAACTCTGGCGAGTCTGGTAATTCTGGAGAATCTGGTTCTGGAAACTCTGGCGAGTCTGGCTCTGGTAACTCTGGCGAGTCTGGTAATTCTGGAGAATCTGGTTCTGGAAACTCTGGCGAGTCTGGTAATTCTGGAGAGTCTGGTTCTGGTAACTCTGGAGAGTCTGGAAATTCTGACGAATCCGGAAACTCTGGTAATTCCGGAGAGTCTGGCAACTCTGGCGAATCTGGCGAATCTGGTTCTGGAAACTCTGGAAATTCTGGCGAGTCTGGTAATTCTGGAGAGTCTGGTTCTGGAAACTCTGGAGAATCTGGCTCAGGAAACTCTGGCGAGTCTGGAAATTCTGGAGAATCTGGTTCTGGTAATTCTGGCGAATCTGGTAACTCCGGAGAATCTGGCGAATCTGGCTCAGGAAACTCTGGCGAGTCTGGCAATTCTGGAGAATCTGGCTCTGGTAATTCTGGCGAGTCTGGCAATTCTGGAGAATCTGGTTCTGGAAACTCTGGCGAATCTGGCTCTGGTAACAATGGAGAATCTGGTTCTAGTAATTCGGGAGAGTCTGGTACCTCTGGCGAGTCTGGTAATTCTGAAGAGTCTGGCCAAACTGGCAATTCCGGAGAGTCTGGTAATACTGGAAACTCCAATATAGGTTCTTCTGTGTCCAACAATGACCGAAATGATGCTACTGCACGTAGCAGCAGAACCCCAGCTGCCAATTCGGCTTTAGCCTCAGTGACCCCGCATATAGAGTCTAATCAGACAAATAGCGGAATCAAATCTTTGTCATCTGCGTCTGGGGCATCTACTAAAGTTATAACCACTACATTGACATATTGCTTGGAGCAGTGCAAACCTCTAACTTGTCCGTGCCCGACTCTTCCCCATGGATATACTACTACCGTGATAGTTGGACCGACACATGAGGTGGAAAAGTCATGTGAGGCTTTCCATACACCAACTGTATATATTGCTTCTTCAAGTCTTGCGCCCACAAAAGGAACACCTACTGGTACGCCTACTACACCTACTGGTACACCCAGCGGTAGTGTTCGACCAACTTTCACAGCCAACAGCAGTGGATCAACTCTTGCCTATTCAATTAATTTGCTGATTCTTAGTGCTCTAGCATTATTACTATTATAAAAGTCTGCCATTCTGGGTCTGTTGAGAGAACTTTTGTGAATATTTCAGAGACTGTTGCTGCGAAGAGTACCGGCCAGTTCGGGGAAGGCCCTGCTTCTGCCAGCTTTTCGTAGCAGTTTCATTACTCTACTGTGTTATTATTATTCTAAAGTATATACTGTAATTATTTCTAATTGTAGTAGGTTAAAGACCAAACTATCAGCCAAAAGAAACTTATGTACGTAGCTAGAATGCGTGTTCCTAGAGTACTTGAACTGTACTCCATTCACTGGCTATAGATGAAATTGCTTTAGAAACAATATATAATTTAAGAACGGTTATATTTCTATTTTTGAGTTATCTACAGTAAACCACATGGTTTTGGTATTATGACGATGGAGGATTAGACAGCCGCGTTACTTTGTGGTTGCTAGGTACAAGAAATCCCGGTACCTAAGCAAGAAAGCTCCCAGCGGGAAATCGTAGAATTCGACACCATGTGGATGTGGTTTAAGAACCCAATAAACTCGGCGATGGTTCGCCCGAACGTGTCGGTTTTTTCAGGAATCTGGTCTCGCTACAGTGCCAGTGGCTTGCAGGTGCGGCAGAAACACTGCTATGCGCCGAGAATCGCTAATGGTCGCAAATCCCAAAAAGGCCGGGTGCCAGTCCGCACAGGCGGGAGTTCGCGCGGGTCGACCTTGGTGTATGGGCAATACGGTCTGCGACTGTGCGGGAACGGCGTGCGGCTGAGCGCGAAGTTGCTGACACAGGCCGAGGCGACTGTGATGCGGCGCATCAAGCCGCTAGGGTCGCCGAAGGTGTTTGCCCGGCTGTGCACTAATGTCGGGGTGTGTATCAAGGGCAACGAGGTGCGGATGGGTAAAGGCAAAGGCGGGTTTGACCATTGGTCGGCGCGAGTGCCGACAGGGCGGGTGATCTTGGAGATATCGGCCGACAATCTGCACGAGAAGTTTGCCCGGGAGGCTTTGCGGGTAGTTGCGGCGAAGCTGCCGGGGAACTACCAAATTATATCTCGCGAATCCAAGCCGATGGTTGGTTTGGTAGAGGATGCGGAGTTTCAGAGCCCGTACCGATTGCCGACGGTGCGAGGGCCGCGGTTCAAGGATATGGCGATTCGCAATCTGGCCAAGTCGCCGGAGATCCGCCAGTACATTCAGCGATAGCGCGCGCCGAAGCGCAGCGACAAAGCGCAGCAGCGATAGCGACACAGCAACGCAGCGACAGCGACGATAGCAATGATAGCAACGATAGTAATGAATAAGAAAACTTGAACGACCTGTAACGAATAAGAACACTTTGAACCACCTCTTTGAACAACATCTTTTGAACAACATCTTTTGAACAACTTCATTGAACAACCTGCTTTGAACAGCTCCTGACACCTAGCGGTTGGCTTGTTTCTTTTCTTTCTTCTAATTTTTATATATTAACAGAGCAATTAGAGTGAAGAGTCGAGTAGGTTCATGACCTTGGCCGTGAACGCTTCCAGATGAAAAATAGCCTTGGCGCCAGTGCGAATACGATGTTCGTAAAACGCCGCTGCGTGAATCAGACCCGGCTGGGTATGGTGAGGAACCATTGGTAAGAGCTCCTGGGCCAGGGTTTTAAGAATGGTTTTGGCCGGAATGCAATGAGCAATTAGGTCGTAGTACTTGCCGCGAATGTCGAGCAATTGTTTCGGCGTGTGTTCTTTCAAGATCATCTGCGCGATTGTGGAGATCACCAGTTTCCAGTCCGGCACCGGTACCGGGGTATCGTTATTCACGGTATTTTGCGGTCCTAATAATGTAGTGGAAGATTCCAGGGCCAGAACTGCTCGACGAAGATTCCGATCGGACTGGCGAAGAATGGTCGATACAAATGGTTCCGGCAAAGGGCAAGGAGAGATAGCTTCGCGAGACGCAATCTGGTCTAAAACCGTAGCGATCTCATTAGTAGTCGGAGCCGGGACGCGGATTTGTAGAGTGCGACTCTTTATGGGATCGATAATGTTGCTGGAAGACTGGGACACTAACACTAACCGCAAAGACGACGAGAATTTCTCCATTGTGCGGCGAAGCGCTGCTTGAGCATCGCGTGACAATAAATCGGCTTCATAAATGACCACGACTTTGAATGGATGTTTGGCTTTGGCCGACACTTGGAATGTGGCCGCGACTTCTTTCAATAGTTCCTGCACGACAGCGCGGTCGTTATTAGGACCCAAATCACTAGGTGTGATTTCCAAATGGTACGGCGAAGTGATAGTAGTAAACTCGACTTTACGGGTCGGGGTTACTGCAAACACCCGTGAATCAAGCCGAACTTTACGCGTTCCTGGACCATATAGTTCTTGCAACACTGCGGCTACCCGAGTCTTCTTGCCGGCGCCGGAAGGTCCGTAGACCAGAACATGCGGCATATTGGCGGAATTGGCCAGTGCCCGTAATCTCGGAGTGAGATTTGGATGTAAATTCAATTCGTCCAGCGTTCGCGGGCTATATTTGTCGACCCAGAGCATAGTGGTACTGGAAAAAGAGTGTCGAAGATTAGGTAGCAAATAAGGTTTACTTGACAGATTACACAATGAGTTCTGGTCTGGGTTCGCTTCATGCCAGTTTGGAATATAATATTGTTAGTAGAGGACTACGAAAACTATAGTGGCTGATAAATCTGTCTGTGCATAGACACTGATAATATTGTGCATAGACATTTATTGTGCATAGACATTGATTGCACTGCTACCACGGCTACTGCTGCTGCTGCTACTGATTGCGCTGCTACCACGGCTGCTGCTACTGCTGTTATGTCTAATACTGTGTTGATTCGCGATCTTGATCCATCTTCTTTTGAGTCATTGGTTCCACAGTACCGGCAAGATCTACTTGATCACGGGATCCAGATTGTACATTGGTCGCCATTACCGTCGTTATCTCGTTTAATAGTAGTATTTATGTCATTGCAAGATGCTACTACAGGTTTGCTCCTGGCGCAAAAGAGACATTGGCAGGCCGACTACGGAAACCATTATGTAGAACAAGAACCTCAAACTTTACAATTGCCCGATCCCGGACGACTATTTCTAATATCTCCCCCGCGGTCTCCTGCTCCAGAATGGGAGTCGATCTACGAAGAGCCTCCAAATGCTATAACTCACGATCCTCAGGAAGATCTAGTGGCTGAGGCTTTAAGACGGCTCCAAAACTTGCATTCTGATTCGAGCCAGCACAGTAGCCGCAGTAGTTTAAGTGACAGTGCTACAGCAACTACAGCAGCCGCTGGTGCTGCAACACCGGCAGCAGCAGCTACTGCTACTGCTACAATAGCAGCACTAACACTACTAGACCATCCTAATGTTCAGGTCCAGCTGGCTCCACCAGACCGCGATCCACTGCCGTCTGAAGAATGACCTGTAATTCCGGCCGACTTTGTAGTCGCTCAAGCGCCTCTTGCACTTCGACCCATTCTCTTTTCCGGTGAGATTCAGGCCACACCTCGGCCTCAGTTTCCACATGGAGCACAAAGAAATGGAGTTCCGATACTGTGGTGGGCACGCCGATCTTCTTGGCCACTTTGCGGCCATGTGTTCGAACCACCGACGGCAATTCGCAGCCTAACCGACCAGTAACGCCAGCCTCTTCCCACGTCTCGCGGATCGCCGATTGCTGTAGAGACTCATCCTTCTCATGGCCGCCTTTGGGCAACACCCACCGGTCGGGATGGGCTGTCGATGAGATGACCAGCACTTTTCCGGCTTTAATTGGAATGCACCCAGCCACCACTCGTGCTCCGTCTACCGAATAGACCTGGTTTTGGCGCCCGGTCCGGGCAACGCTTTCCATGTTGGGATACAACGCAGGAAGAATGCATCCCCAGCCGCCTAAAAGTGTACCACAGTTGCACAATTGTGCAGCAATTGGGCATTTAGTTTTTGCTACTTCTTTTATTTCTTTGGTTGCTACTTATTTTGCTACTTATTTTGCTACTTCTATTGCTTGGAATGTTATACTATTGTCTATGCCTAGTATGCCTACTATACCTACTATACCTAGTATACCTAGTATGGCGCACATTGTCCGGTATTTATCTCGGCAGACGTCTACGAAAGATCGGCCGGAAAGTTGCCGGCCTCACGCTGCTCGTCCCACTTATCGGTCCACGAGTCCGGGCACAGCGATCGGTAGGTGGAGTAGAATTCCTTGCATGGCGCAAAATCCTCACCCTTGGCATTGATGCATCGGTGGTAGTTGACGTAATTGTGCCAGCAGCGCTTGCTCTGGTTGATCAACGGGAATCTGGGTTAGTATCGGAACCAGCCAAATGTTGTCTATTTCACGCCTAACCGGCAATTCGGGCTTGTGTCGTCGTCCACTCAATACTTACTGAGGATCGTGTTGCGGAGTGTGCAGTTTGAATGTTTTCTCAGCAGTGCTCATCTTGGTCTTTGTTTTCTTAAGGCACAACTGGCAGCGGCAAGGGGGGGTTTTCAAGTATTAGAAAGAGATTGAAAAGCTAAGGTTGGGTTGCCAAAAGAAATCGTAAGGTCCCTTATAAGATGGTTAAACCGCTGTTGCTATTGGTCCACCGCTGGTTTTGTCTTGTTTGGCCTAGCAACCCAGCTGTGTGTGTTAGTAGTGCTCTGCTTGCACTGACAGAGAGACACTCCTTTCACCTAGAGAAACTCTAATTTTCCATTTTACGAACCTCCAAAAAAAAAGCCCTCGAACTCGAACCATGCTGCAAGTCCAGCCCAGCCCAGAAGTATTAGCCGATTTGTTAAATCGAAACCCTCAGGCAAATGTCGCTCCTGTATATATTGCTTTCCAGGCCGATTTCCTTACCCCGATCTCGGCTTTCTTGCGGCTTACCGATGGTGCTACCGCTAAACTCTCCTTTTTAATGGAAAGTGCCTATCAAGGCGACCATATTGGCCGCTGGTCCTTGTTAGGTGTCGATCCTCGTAAAGTTTTGGTGTCGGGCAACGGGTTTGGGCCGGATCAGGACCCGCTGCAATTGCTGGAACAGGAACTTAACCAGTACTGCTTGCTGCCGGTACCTGGTCTGCCAGCCTTATCTGGCGGAGCCATGGGCTACGTTTCTTACGATTGTGTTAAATATTTCGAACCTCGCACCGCGCGCGAATTGACCGACAATCTCCATATCCCCGAGGCCATGTTCATGTTGTTTGATACTGTTGTCGCTTTCGATCATGTGTACCAGAAAATCATGGTGATCACCAACCTGCACTTCGATCCGGCCAGTATCTCTTCTGATCAGCTTAACACCCTCTATGTCGACGCAGAAACCTCGCTGCGCAAGATCCAATCCACACTGACGGCCTCAACTCCCGTCCCGGTTCCCCCGCAGCCGCCTTTGGATCCCGACCAACTTTTGGCCGATAATGGCGAGTTCGGCTATACTTCCAATATCGGCCAACATGGTTATGAAGCCCATGTCACAGCGCTGAAGAAACACATTCTAAAGGGCGATATCATCCAGGCTGTTCCTTCACAGCGCCTGTCCCGCAAGACCAACATCCATCCGTTCAACGTCTACCGAGAACTGCGCACCGTCAACCCGTCCCCATACATGTTCTACATCGACTGTGCCGATTTCCATTTGGTGGGTGCCTCTCCAGAGCTATTGGTCGATTGTAACCAAGACCGTCGTATTGTTACCCACCCCATTGCCGGCACCGTTCGACGGGGGAAAACTCCTGCCGAAGACGATGCTTTGGCCGAACAACTCCGGGCTTCTTTGAAGGACCGGGCTGAACACGTTATGCTGGTCGATTTGGCCCGAAACGACGTAAACCGCGTCTGCGACCCGCTCACGACCTCCGTCGACCGGCTCATGACCGTCGAGCGGTTCTCCCATGTCATGCATCTCACCTCTCAAGTCTCCGGCACCTTGCGTCCTGATAAAACCCGGTTCGACGCCTTCCGCTCGATCTTCCCTGCCGGCACCGTCAGCGGGGCTCCGAAGGTGCGGGCCATGGAACTCATCTCCGAACTGGAAGGCGAACGCCGGGGGGTCTATGCGGGCGCCATCGGCCACTGGGGGTATGCCGACACCGTCATGGAAACCTGTATTGCATTACGGACCATGATGTTTAAAGACGGCACAGCTTATCTACAGGCGGGCGGCGGCATTGTTTACGATTCCGATGAGTACGACGAATATGTGGAGACTTTGAACAAACTCCGAGCTAACATCAACACTGTCATCCAGGCAGAAAAGAAGTACATGCAAAAGGAAGGTTGATAGCGGCTGGCTAACAGCGATGATCTCGGCGACACATCGCTGTTATTGTTACCACTAGTGTTAGCGTTGTGTTAGCGTTGTGTTAGCATTGTGTTAGCATTGTACTACTATCACAGTCATGGTCATGGTCATTTATTGTTATGTTTTTCATTCCTCTTCTTTCTTTCTCTCTTTCACGATTATATATTTGCGGAAGTCTCTACTGCCATGTCCTTTACAATATCACCTTTATCGTCAACCGGTCGCAGAACCCCGCCGGTGTCGTATTTGGCCTTAAAGAAGGTATAGTGCAGCACCACGGAATCGATTCCTCGCATGGCGGGATCCTTCACAAAGTCAGGGTCGATGAAAAAGAAAATGGGCATATCCACCGTCTCGCCCGCCAAAAGCTGTTGCTCCTCAAAACAGAAACACTGGATTTTCGAAAAGTACTGGGCAGCCTGTGTAGGCGTAACCGTGTATGTAGCAACCCCAACTATGTTCTTGTCGGAACGATTGGTAGCTTTGTAGAATGCCAGTGCCGTTTCTCCAGGCTTAACAGAAACTCGACGTTGTTCAGGCATAAATTTCCAGGGAAGTGTATCCGATACGCTCGAGGTAAAAGCCACCTCGATCCGGCGGTCGGTATCGACCGGGACCAGTTTCGACGGATCGCTGCGTTTGGTTACATTCAACGATCCCCCGATCCCCAGTTTCGAACACAGCATCTTATATAATGGCACAGAAGCATAACTAAGCCCCAGGATAGCAATGGCGCCCGATATCATGTAGATCGCGGCATCGGCACTCTTCTGCTTGTTATAGGTGCTCCGGCGTATTCCCCTTGCCCGGTCTCGAATCTGGTTGTATTCCTCGACAGAAATACGTCTGATTGGCGGAGACCGAGCCAGATATTTATATTTTAACCCTTGCAGGTTTCTCGCCCCCATCCGGACCCCTGATAGGTACATTTTTGAAGGATTTTCCGAGATTATGGAGTATTAGTGAAAAGTAAGGTTTAGGGTTCTTTGATTCGCTTGTTCCTCTTCTTCTTTTGTGGTAAGATTCAGTAACACGTGAAAGCATTTCAAAAAACATCAGCATACTTTAAAATACCATCATATACCAATATTATTTCCGATTGGTTTATTATCAATTTTGCCTATATCATGGTCCCTTTTGCAGACCTCGCAGTGGCTGTAATGCGTATACTAAACTGCAATTGGCTGTAATGCGGAATACATAATATGCAGTTGGCAATGCATGAAGACTATGCTGCTGGCTGGTCGCTGCATATAGCATCATTATGATTTTTTCCCTGTCCATTTCTGGATTACATTTTTTCTTTCCTTTTTAATTCTGTCTTTTACTTTCACTTTTATTGATTTTTGGTTTTGTTCTGTGGCCTCTCTAAGTTGCCAGTTTTCATAATCTATTAGATCAATATCTCTTGATTCATCTCCTATATTTCTTGTCTTTATCTATTGTGAGATGATACTGTTTCCTTTGATCGTTACATCTACCTTGTCTTCCTTTGCTTTTGCCTTTGCCTCTTCTGAAGGCCTATATTATGGTCATGAGTCTAACTCGGCGTCTGAACATATTGATAACACTCTTGCCAGCGGTTCTAATGCCATACCTAAAGTACTCAATCCGATAACCGTACAGGGTTCCAATTTTGTAGATTCCATCACTGGAGAACGGTTTTTAGTCCGAGGAGTTGCATACCAACCGGGCGGGGCGGCCTCGGTAGCTAAAGGCCGCGATCCGTTGTCGGACGTTGCCAGTTGTACCCGAGACGCATTTCTTTTGCAGCAGCTCGGTGTCAATACTGCCCGCGTTTATTCAGTTGATCCCGACATTAACCATGACCAATGCATGTCGATATTTGCTACTGCCGGTATATACTTGCTGATCGACGTCAACACTCCCTTGTTTGGCCAACATATCCATCGCTACGAGCCCTGGACCACTTACACTCCTGCATACTTGAACCATGTATTTAAGGTCATCGAGGCATTTGCCGGATATCCAAATACTCTGGGCTTCTTTGCGGGAAATGAGGTGATAAACGACTTAGAGAGTGCCCAGGTGTGTCCGGGCTATATGAAGGCGCTTGTCCGAGATATGAAGCAGTACATTGCTAACCATGTCTCTCGCCCAATCCCCGTCGGATATGCTGGTGCTGACGATCTGCGTCTACGTACTTCTCTGCCACGGTACCTGGAGTGTGGTTCTGACTTTGAAGCGATCGATTTCTACGGCGTCAACTCCTACCAGTGGTGTGGACGCCAAACGCTTGAATCCAGCGGATACAACCAGCTCTTGGAGGATTTTGCTAACAGCCCAGTTCCGGTATTCTTTTCTGAATACGGGTGCAATCATGTCCAACCGCGTATTTTTCAGGAAGTAGAGGTATTGTATACCTCGCCGATGCTCGACGTCTTTTCCGGAGGCTTGGTATACGAATATACCGAAGGCCCTAACCACTACGGGATCGTTAATGCGCAAAATGATGGATCTGTTCGGATTTTGCCGGACTACCTCCGCCTCCAAGGTCAGATGAAGAAAGTCTCGAATCTAAAAGCACAACTTATATCTAACTCGTCCTTGCGGGAGACCCAGTGTGGAGTACTGGAAGAAGAGATGTTGAATACTTTTGCGGGAATTCCTGCTACTGTGAACGGTGAAGCTATCCGAAATCGAGTAAAAGGCCATCGCCGGGGTTACTACACACAAAAGTTTCCTTTAAAATCGAACTATGGAGTATATGGCCTCAATGGAGGGGCTATTCGAGACTGGGCAGTGAAACCAGTGTACGAACTCAGCGCGGAAGTTATCACGGCTGATGGCTATAACCCCGGCCAAGGCCCCGGAGATATTCCGACGTCGTCATCTGGTAGAATCAATCAGTTCGATCTGGGCCTGGAGGTTATTATAGTGCTACTGATGACCACCTTCGAAATATTCCACTTCTTATAATCTAGGCTACTACCATCATATACTGTCGAAGAATTCAAGCCGCTCACATTTTCGATCAAAAAACGAATATTATGTATTGCTTTACTAGTTAAATTGGCAGCAGTGCCCTGTAGAGTATCTTTTTTTTCGGATTCTTTCTCTGCTGCCGTCTCCTCCTGACTAATATAGTTAATATAGTCCTTGAACTCTACAATACACTAATAATTTTGGTAGTTTATTCCCAGAAGCTGATGTATTCTGGAATTAATAGTTATTATACGAGCATCATAATATATTCTAGATGTATTGAGACTAATTCATAGAATAATTATGAGAGGGAGCAGACAAGGCTGCCTGCGAAGTACTTACAGCTAAGATAGCATCTAAGATGATATGATATGTTTATGGCTTAACCTGCACTACATAATTTATGAAATATCAGAATCGGCAAGTACAGCATCTTTTGTTAATCGGAACTATATAATCACTACAATATTCAGTATTATACGATCATTATACATAAGGTTAAATTATCTAGCTTGGAATCCTGGCTCGATCTAAGACGCATTCGGACCTCGGAATATCATAGCCGGTGAACTATAATTCTCGAATAGCCACAAAGTTCAGTCTGCGATTAAATGACCGATACAGTTTAATCATCGAGAACACAGCCAGTAACCACAGATTTTGCGTCTATAAAAAGTCCCGCAGTGGTATGTTACAGCCGCAAACTCAATCCAATCGGTGATTTAAAAATAGATATCTTTTACTTTCTTGAATCAGCCTCAAGGACTGAGATATTAGTTGACCAGTAACATTGCCGGTACTGTACATGTTGAGTGTATTTAAATTAGTAGTATCCAATCTTGTGCGACTAGCATTTTGCGGTAAGGCTCAAATCGACTAAAATGTAGGGAAGTACACAATTTGATGGGCTGGCCAAGTTTATTAGAACTTTATTTGACGGGCTATTCAGGGGAGAGTTTATCCTAAATTTTCACTCTTTATAACTCTGGAGTCATTGTATTCAGTCTTTTTTCAGCAAAAGAAAAAAAAAAAAAAAAATGTCTGCAGCGTCCAATAAATACCTACTAACACCGAAATATTGAAAATTCAGTTAGCCATAATACGGAACTCTTTTCTTCAATTGGGTACTGCCCATAACGTACCTTGTAATCCTAGGATTCGTAAACCCCAAAATCAATATGAAAACCAAACAAATCAGGAATTGGGGAAGGGGGCTGTCAGTGGTTATCAGATATGAAAGCTTATTCAGACGGTTTTTTTTTTTTTTTTTTTTTTTTTTCTTGCTCTCGTTTTGAAAGTTCAGATTCTACCGCCGGTACTGGATAGTTGTATCCATAGTTCTCTAGAAAAGTAAGAACTCTTTTAGTTCTGCTAGTTCCCTGTTACTGGCTAGCTCAACAACATTTCAATAAACAAATCTCAATGGAAATAGAGCGGAAGGACTACGCCAAGCATGCTCGAGATTTTTTTCACATCTTTCATATAAGGTTTATAAAGGAGGTAGAACCTAAAACGTTACACGTTATTATGGCTCAGGCCCATTTTCACATATTATCGGTCACTAGGACCTGCATATCAGTGTCTGTGATGTTAGCCTTCTTTTGTCAGTACACAACTAAGTCAGGTACGTTTGTTGCGTTTTATTGCTTTTGAAAGTACATTCAGACAATAGCAGTATTCAAAGTATCTAGATAGGAGGCTCGCTTCGATTTATCTAGAGTTTAATTCCCCGCGAAACTATACTTCGATCTAACTTTCCAACGGTGCCATTCTTTAGCCTATTTCCCCCGAACTATATATTTAGCTATGAACGCGATTTTTCCTACCTGATTTAGTATCGATATTTCAGATACTGAATCTCTCTGTCTTCAGTATGATGTTCAGTGTTTTGTTTGGCTCGCTATTCTCTTATGCCCTTGGCATTAACTTCAGCGCCAATGTTCCTGTCTCAGTTAACTCAACTTCTACTGGTTTGGTGAATGTGAAGGACGGCTCTCATAATTATTTCAAGACCGACGTCGATGCTGAATTTATTGCTGAATTCTCTAATATATCCGAGACAACATGGATCGCTACCTGTCACGAAGGCGGCTACTTAGGCTTTGTGCCGGACTTTAACATTACTCCTTCTAAAAATGTAGGAAGTGTGATGGTTAACCTACCTTTAACTTGTAGCAATGATATCGCTGATGCGGTTGAATGGGTAGAGTTCATGGGAAATCTGGTCGCCGAGGTTGATTTGGATATTTATATCCATTATATCGTTTTAGTAGACGTCAAGACTGAAGAGTCGGTTGAGCTCGTCGCCAAAGATGTTGATATGGTCGGAGGTTTGGCTGAGTTTGTTTACAGCTTTGTTTTCGACCCAGTCCCCATGAAGACAAGTACAAGCTCTTCTTCTACTACCACTTCCACTTCCACTTCCACTACTTCTACCGCGCCTACTACCACCACCACCTCCACGTCCTCGTCCTCGACTTCTTCTACCACTTCCACTAGCTCTTCATCGTCTATCCCTGTGCCTACCTCGCTTGAAGTAGTCTTGGAGATTCGCCAGAACACTACCACTGTCGGCTACCTTAGCGACACTGACACCTTACTCAGCTCCACTGTCTCTTCTTGGCTCTACAGAGCCCCTCCTTCTCGTATTTACGGTGAAGTTGGTGTTTTGGGAATCAGCGGTGATACTCTTGTTCAACAACCTTATGTTGGTAACGAGAAACGTCAACAGTTTGTTCCTGTCTCGTCTCCTGTGGTTCCTAACCAGCCAATTTCGTTCAACGGCCAGCAGAATGTCTTCTTGTGTGGACGTGAGATCCACGTTGTTGGAGGATCTGGCTGCTCTGAAGTTACCGTCTTTGCTGCTCTTTCTCAACCCATCTCGTCTACCACCCAGACTACCACTTCATCTACAGGTTCGACCGATGGTGTTACGTCTACCAAGACTGAGACTGCTACAACTACTACTACTAGCTGCTCAACCGGTTGCGAGACTACCACCACTGCTACTGACTGCACAACTGGCTGCATTACCACTGCCACCAAGACTATTACCTGCTGCAAGTACGAAACCTGCACTCCATTCGTTTGCCCATGCACTACTATACCCAAGGATTACACTACTACTATCATTGTTGGACCTAAGACTATCATTGACGTATGCCCTGAGACTATTACTGTCCCGTATACCAAGTATACTGAGACTGCCACTGCTACTGGAACTGTCCATCCTGCTGGCAATGTTACCTCTACTGGAGCTGTATACCCCACCCATGTCGTGCCCAGTTCTGGATACAAGCTTCCTGTTTCTTGGGCTTTATTCGCCATGTGTTTCTTCATGTTGTAATGGACGATATGACTTTAAAATTCTGTCTGCTATTGTTGATCTTTTCAACAACTATTGATGACTACAGGGTGGATGTTGCGAGATTTATTGATACTACGATAAATGGTTACTGGACACTGTAGCAATTTTCATTAACACTTAAAGTTCCTTCATGTAGTCGCACGGTAATTATGAATTGTGCTAGAAATCAGCTTGTATTATCGAGACAATTTACTAAGTAATAGTGCTAAATTTCATCCAGGTATACTTCAGACTTGAGAGTCGTACAATATTAACTAAACTATAGTCCAGCAGAGAATGATGATGAAGAAAAGAGGACTAAGGAATATCATACGGACATATGAAGTTGAATTATGCCTTTTAGTTCCATTTTCAATCTGTGTTTTTTCAGCAATCTTAAGGCAGTATGACATTGAACCATTAATATTTCACTTGAGGTTTTACTCAAGCCAGGTTGCCCTCAAGGGATGTGCTAAACTGTCTGCAAAGAGGTTAAAGGTAATACCACCCCTACATAAATGAGTTATAATAATGTATGAGTCAATGAGATAATATTGCCATAATGATGAGAGATGTTGAATATATTAAGTGAAAAATATAAGATACTAAAAGATGATAGATCTAAGTAAATCACATATTTTTTTATGGAATTAGTGTTAGCCTTTTAATTAAACCTGTCAGTAGAATCTTAACTTAAAATTGGGACTTTTGAACATCTCAAAAATAATAAACGAGGTCTTAACCTCATTGCATAAAGAAACCCATAGGAATGTTGGAAAAAAAAGAATTGATATGATATCTATAAACAGACTTTATTCGATTTAATTCAATTCTAATATAGCAGAAGGCAATTGGGTTTCAATGGTGTCTATCGACGTTTAAAAATGTTGGACTTCGTTGCGGTATTCAGGACCGGCTATCCAGTACCAATATTGTTGCAACGCTACTAATTAATAATGCACAGTCTCGAAAAATGCAGCATTGGATATATAAAATCCTTATCATAAATCCTTGTTGTATTCATCTGCAAATATGTCCCTCAAATTGTTATCAGCCGTATTCTTGTGTTTTTGCCAGTGATGAAGCAAAAGTACATGTGGACAAGGGATTGGTTTGTGAACCAAATCCCGATTATCCTGTGCTGTGACGACCTAATAGCAATGGCGACCTAATAACATAGCCCTCGGAAAGTCTGGCCTCCAGAAATGTTACAGTCTTCCAGACCGGTGAAAAGCTTTTCGGTGCTGTGTGGGCTTGGATGGCCGTAAGTCCTGGGCTAAAAAACAGAATTTGGTGAATTTAAATTCAAGCCTGTAAAAATCCCTTCGTCAATTCTTTCTTCTATCGCTGCTAATGAAGCTGCCTGTAACTAGAGGAACTTTGCTTCTACTGCAATTGGTTCACTTGCTCAGCTTCAAAGCTCCATTCGTTCTTTTCTTTTTCAATAGGCTTGATATTCCATTTGGTTTCTTTTTCTTCTTAGATGTACAAAATCTCTCTTTTGTTTAATTTGGTAAACAAATTAGTATGCATACAGTAGTTCCTCTCACGGTCAATATTGTGTAGCTCCAAATAGTCTAGTCATTGCAAATAGTACTGTTTCAAAACTAGCGGCTCAAAATGAAGGAAACGAATAAACTCAGCTTTCGACAACTAGAGCACGAAAAAAGTATATGATTATTCTTCTTCGTTTTCTGCGCAAGGTAATATGAACTCGGAAGCGGAATGATAGTATGCTTTTCTTAACTCG
The DNA here is from genome assembly GCA_030574555.1 of Tortispora phaffii. NCBI lineage: Eukaryota > Fungi > Ascomycota > Trigonopsidomycetes > Trigonopsidales > Trigonopsidaceae > Tortispora > Tortispora phaffii. Next base: position 144,652 of record JAJMFE010000021.1, on the reverse strand, counting down.
GAGTTATTAAATACCTTAAGCAATTCTCGACCGGCCAGCTTAAGTTGAGCAGACCGGAAAAACCAGCGTCAATGCACACTAACGGCAGCCGGCGGGGAGTGCCGAGAATCTAGGTCATTCAAGGGAATACACGATGGATCTTGTTCAAAGTTCTTTAGCGACATGGTACATAATACAGCCAGATAAAGAATTGGCATTTATGATGCTTTTCCAATGATATAGAATTTTTCTTTAGATAACAAAATACTGTGGAAATCCTTATTCGAACTGATTAACTAAGAAGCTGTAGACAATTATCAGCTTTTCCTGCTAAATTGGTATTCCTTATTGATATTAACATGTCATTTGCACAAAATTTAAGTAACTTCAAGCGATAATAGACCGCGCCACTCGAGTTACATTCTTGGTGCTTGAGCATTTTCATTAGACACCATACATAAAAATGCTTTTCAGTATTCCACCGGGAGCTTTTCTAACAAATATATGTTACTGAAATTGGCAACCGTGGAAATAATTTTCTTAGAAATCTCAAAATGAAAACAAAAAAAAATAATAAAAGACCGTAACTTTACAAGTAATGATCAGTCATATATAATATTACAAACGACTTTCAATTTCGACAAAATTGTTCTTCAATGAAAGTTATATCTTGTATTCCAAGAGGGCTTAAACTTAATCTTCAAAGCTGAATTGACATTGTGATTAAGATTTCTCAACAATTAATTGCCCCGTAGCTCTAAAAATAAGCCAAGATGCTTACCCGTCTTGTCACCTATAGTAAGCAATTCAGGTATTAGACGGGCACAATTGTTTTACTGCACTGGTTACTGTGATCACAAAGTCGGTGATTGTTCTCGTAGAGTTGTTTGTCGTAATAGCGAAATGAATATTTCAACTGGCTTTAAATTCGTCTAATACCATCTACACGAATATTCATCCAACCTTATCTTCTTTAGCTAATTAGTGTCTCGAATTATTACATAAATGAAGAAAAGCTGTCATTTTAGCTTTTACTCAGCAAATAAATGAGCGGATTGACCCCACATGTCTATGAGCATCATATTTTTTTCTTCTAACCTTATTTTACATCAAGAATGTCTCGAATCTGCTATTCTTTAGCCAGAATCGACCAAGTAAAAAGCTTTCGCTAACCGATACTTTCCACCTGTATAAACGGCTTGGCTTCGTTTGGAGAGCTAAACGTATTTCTGATGGTACCGCACGCGTTTTACTCAACAGTTTAAACATTCAGAATGAAAGAAGGCTACTGGTTTTGTCTGCCAAGACTTTATAAAGTCTTAGATTCAATTAGATTTTCTAAGATCTCAAAAATAATCGAATTTAAGTGGTTTAAAAAGACAATGTGTAGGCTTTTTTTTACCAATAAACAGACTACTGGTGGATCTTCGTCCAGTAACAGGCTCTCATACCGGGCGACTTATCAAAATGCCTTTAATGAAGAATGTATTCAATTCTTGGTCCCGGTTACAGCTTTTATTGTATAATAAACAAAACTAATGCTGCGATTAGACCAGAATAATACCAATTGAATATGGAGTGTAGTACCGAATTGATTCAATGTCTCCTTGCGTTTCTCCGATTGCTAATTCTCTGCAACCATCACTAAGCGGGTGACTATTTACATCAACAGCTAAGCTGTTGGAACACCAAGATTTCACATTTAGGTTTTGGGCCAAGAAACCTTATTCCACAAGGTTTCAGCCCAGACCAGCCCTATTTGACCTTAGAGTTCCTTATGGGAGAATTGGGGAAGGGCCAGTCACGTTGTAGACAATATAGACCCCGGTTTCTTACTCTGATCACGTAGAGAAGAAGTGGACGATCATTCATCTAGCCAGATCGGAGGTTCTTTTTCTAATTCGTTGTAGAGACGTATTTATTCAGCCAGCCTGGATTCACAAGAGTCCCAACATCTTAGTTGGTCATTAATATGTAATTAGGTTTGGGGCTTATGTTGGAACCCAGTGAGTCCAAGCTGGCTTTTTCTATTATAGATTGTACGGCTCTACGAAGAATCAGGAGAAAAACCTCTGACCAAGCTCAATCGATGTAAAATCAATCGCCCTTGCAAGATCAGAGTAAAAACCATAGTATTATTGTCTACAGCGTGACTGGCACTTGCCCAATTCTCCACAAGGCACACTAAGGTTACATAGGGCTGGTCAGGCGGAAACCTAAATAGAATAAGGTTTCCTGGACCAAACCTAAACGTGAAACCTAGTGTTCCAACAGCTTAAGTTGTTTCTACTGTGCCGGGTATTGGTTCTGCTAATATAAATAACTCGAATACCTCTATTCACTCTCAAACCAATTTTCAACTGTTTCACTTTTCACTCCTAGAAAAATGTCTGGAAAACTACTATTAACTCTGTTATCCTCCCTCGCATTAGGTCAATCATTCTCTTCAACTCTCTCGGTAAAACTGGAAAATCAAGACGAACCGGAGAGTTTAGTCTCCGAGGTTTATCGGGGTAGGAATTATTTTATTCCAGGTACAGGAGCTCCTCCGCAATTTGATTTTAAACCCACCACGGATGATCCCAACGTATATATAGCTTATTGCGAACCTGAAACCTATCTAGGATATGGAGCAGATCGGAATGTCGATGTCTACACCGGATTTGACATGCTAGTAACTGCTCCGTTAGAATGTGTCTCTGATGCCAGTACCGCGATCAAATGGACCCTGAATACCGATTCAAGTAAACTCGTGCCAGAAATTCCCATGGACACTTTGAAATATGGTACGGCTGGAACTACCATTCAGCCGGACGTTGTAACTGTTGCGGGTATCTGTCAAAACATGACACCAATAACTGCAAGTGGAGTGATTATTAATTTAATCGGGATTGAAATACTTCCGGTAGATGTTCCCCCTGCGCCGGCGCCTACCTCTACTACTGAGACCTCTACTACTGAGACCTCTACTACTGAGACTTCTACTACTACTGAGACCTCTACTACTGAGACCTCTACTACTGAGACTTCTACTACTGAGACTTCTACTACTGAGACTTCTACTACTGAGACCTCTACCACTGAGACTGCAACTGGCTCTACTTCTACTTCTGCCACCGGTTCTACTTCCACGACTTCTACCGAGTCTACAATCTCGACTTCCACGACTGGTACTGTCACCAGCTCGTCGTCATCGACCCCTGTGCCTACTTCATTTGATATAATCTTGGAGCTCCGTCAGAATTCTGCTATTGTCGGCTACCTTAATGACGTCGACACTTTAGTCAGTTCTACTGTCTCTTCTTGGCTTTACAGAAACCCTCCTTCTCGTATTTATGGTGAAGTTGGTGTTTTGGGAATCAGCGGTGATACTCTTGTTCAACAACCTTATGTTGGCAACGAGAAACGTCAACAGTTTGTCCCTATTTCGTCTCCTGTGGTTCCTAACCAGCCGGTTTCGTTCAATGGCCAGCAGAATGTCTTCTTATGTGGACGTGAAGTTCGTGTAATTGGAGGACCTGGTTGCTCTGAAGTTTCCGTCTTTGCTGCTCCGTCTCAACCCATCTCATCGTCGACTACCCAGACTGGAACTACCACTTCTGGCTCTGATACTTCTACTACTGGTGGTGTCACCTCTACCAAGACTGAAACTGCTACAACTACTACCACTAGCTGTTCCACTGGCTGCGAGACTACCACCACTGCTACTGACTGCACTACCGGTTGTGCTACTACTGCCACCAAGACTATTACCTACTGCAAGTATGATACATGCACTCCATTCGTTTGCCCGTGCACTACTATTCCCAAGGATTACACTACTACTATCATTATTGGACCCAAGACTATCATTGATGTGTGCCCTGAGACCATCACTGTCCCGTATACTAAGTATACCGAGACTGCTACTGCTACTGCTACTGGAAGTGTCCGTCCTGCCGACAAAGAAACTTCTACTGGAGCTGTCTACCCCACCAATGTCGTGCCCAGTTCTGGCTACAAGCTTCCTGTTTCTTGGGCTTTGTTCGCCATGTGTTTCTTCATGCTGTAAGAGACCATTTTTGTATATTATATAGTACATTTTGAGTTTATTTTCTATCTTTCTATTACCTGGAGGATTAATCCCACGATCGTTTATTTCACTGAAGAGAGTTGCCAAGATTCGAAAATAGGACCGGCGTAGAAAATGTCTTAAGCTATTAAAAAAACTAGTAAATGATATAGCCAACCTCATAAAACAGAAGTACAATATCAGAAATGTATTATTGTAGAAAGAGTTTTGGCTGTTCTGGAACTTCCGGAAATACTCTACTTAATTCTGACGATGCATTTCTGAAAGTTGGGACTCTGTGAATCCAAGCTGGCTTGATAAAAGTACGACTCTACGCTCGTATAAGAAAAGAACTTCCGACCTAGCGTGACCGACTATCTAATACGCCTCTCATTGATCAGAGTAAGAAACCAAGGTTTTATTGCCTACAACGTGAGTGGCACTTTCCCAATTCTCCATAAAGCACTCTAAGGACAAATAGGGCTGGTCTGGGCTGAAACCTTGTGGAATAAGGTTTCTTGGCCCAAAACCTAAATGTGAAATCTTGGTGTTCCAACATTCGCAGCGTATTCTTTTTGTTTTTTTTGTTTTTTAGGATTGTTCAATACATGTCAAAAAATGTCCTTAATCAAAGGAACAGTATAGAAACATTTTTATCAGAATAACAAATTTTCCAAAAATTGTTGTTGGCTTGTACTATAATAGTACAGAAATCATATCTGATCATCTATCGGTAACTAGATTTGAGGCTTAAGCTGTTTTTTAGTTGGTATGACTGCTATTGAATCTTGCTATTTAAATAGCTGAAATATGTGGGTGATCACATGTTCAAACAGATTTTCCAACTATTTTTATTTTCACTCTAAGAGATGTTTGGAAAACTAGCGTTTGGTCTTTTGTTCTCTCTCGCATTAGGCGAAGAGTTTCAATCAAAGATTCCGATAGTCATTTTTGGAAACGTCGACCGCGACTTAAGGCAAGCGGTCTATTTTGAATCCACGTTTTTAGTTCCGGGTGTTAATGGTCCGCAATACACTTTCGAACCTTCCAATCCTGAAGCCACCCAATATGTAGCTAAATGCTCCGCAAACACCTACGTAGGATTTGGAGTTGATCAGTCTTTTCTTGTTGGTGACCAAACTATACAAGTTACTAGCCCATTGCAATGTGTCTCTGAGATGAATTCTGCAATTACTTGGAACGTAAATACCGCCACAAATCAACTTGATCCAGTCATCGCTAATACGTTAATTACTCGGTCTGCTATAAAAACTAGCCCTACGTTTACTAAGTTTTTTGATGATATCTGTGTAGCTATGAGCATCTCACCCGGCGATGTCACGCTTTCTAATACAATTTCGGCAGAAATAAAGCCGGTGGATCTTCCTCCTGATCCTGCTCCTACTACTACCAGTACTACTTCTTCTGAGACTACTAGTACTTCTACAGAGACTACTACTACTTCTTCAGAGACTACTACTACTTCTACAGAGACTAGTACTTCTACAGAGACTACTACTTCTACAGAGACTAGTACTTCTACAGAGACTAGTACTTCTACAGAGACTACTACTTCTACAGAGACTACTACTTCTACAGAGACTACTACTACTTCTACAGAGACTACCAGTACTTCTACAGAGACTACCAGTACTACATCCACTGAGACTACCAGTACTTCTACAGAGACTACCAGTACTACATCCACTGAGACTACCAGTACTTCTACAGAGACTGGTACTTCTACAGACACTACTACTACTTCTACAGAGACTACCAGTACTACATCCACTGAGACTACCAGTACTTCTACAGAGACCACCAGTACTACTTCTACAGAGACCACCAGTACTACTTCTTCTGAGACTACTAGTACTACATCCACTGAGACTACTAGTACTACTTCTACAGAGACTTCTAGTACTACATCCACTGAGACTACCAGTACTTCTACAGAGACCACCAGTACTACTTCTACAGAGACCACCAGTACTACTTCTTCCGAGACTACTAGTACTACATCCACTGAGACTACTAGTACTACTTCTACAGAGACTTCTAGTACTACATCCACTGAGACTACTAGTACTTCCACTGAAACTACCAGTACTACATCTACTGAGACTGCCACTGGTTCTACCTCTTCTGAGACTTCTACTGATTCTACCTCTTCTGAGACTGCCACTTTCTCTACTTCCACAACTTCTACTGATTCTACCAGTACTACCTCCACTGGTACCACTAGCATCACCAGCTCATCGTCACCGTCACCCGTGCCTACTTCCTCTGATTTAATCTTGGAGCTCCGTCAGAACTCTACCATTGTTGGCTACCTTAATGACGTCGACACTTTAGTCAGTTCTACGATCTCTTCTTGGCTCTACAGAAACCCTCCTTCTCGTATTTACGGCGAGGTTGGTGTTCTTGGAATCAGCGGTGATACTCTTGTCCAGCAGCCTTTTGTAGGCAACGAGAAACGTCAACAATTTGTGCCTATCTCGTCTCCTGTGGTTCCTGACCAGCCGGTTTCATTCAATGGCCAGCAGAATGTTTTCTTGTGTGGACGTGAAGTCCGCGTTGTTGGAGGATCTGGCTGCTCTGAAGTTGCTGTTTTTCCAGTTGTTTCTCAACCCACGTCATCGTCTACTACCCAGACTGGGACTGGAACTACCACTTCTTCTTCTTCTTCTTCTTCTTCTTCTACTACTACTACTACTACTACTACTAGCCATACCGGCACTGGTACGACCACTTCAGGCTCTGCTACTCGCAGCACTGGATCGGCTACTACAACTTCAGGATCTGCCACTTCGACTAAAGGCTCAACCGATGTTGTTACTACTACCAAGACTAAAACTGCTACCGACACCGATTGCACAACCGGCTGCATTACCACTGCTACCAAGACTATTACCTGCTGCAAGTATGAAACCTGTACTCCTTTCGTTTGTCCATGCACTACTATACCCAAGGATTACACTACTACTATTATTATTGGACCCAAGACTATCATTGATGTATGCCCTGAGACAATCACTGTCCCGTATACCAAGTATACTGAGACTGCCACAATTACTGGCGATGTGCAACCCACCGGCAGGGAAGCCTCTACCGATGCTGTCTATCCTACCGGCAAGGAAGATTCTACTGGCGCTGTCTATCCTACCGACAAGGAAGGTTCTACTGGAGCTGTAAATCCTACCGGCAAGGAAGACTCTACTGGAGCTGTCTATCCTACTAACGGAGAAACTCCTACTGGTGCTGTTCAACCTACCAATGTGGTGCCCAGTTCGGGCTATAAGCTTCCTGTTTCTTGGGCTTTGTTTGCCATGTGTATTTTTATGTTGTAGAGACTATTTATTGTTGACTTTACTTTATATATATATCAGTTCAATATCCTCCGGCCCATTTACGTACTAAATTTACTTCGATTAGAGAAGAAGTTTGTTAGCCTGATTAACCTTGGCAATACACTCCTATAATCAGCCAGCGATCCATATGCCATATCATAATAGTCAGCTTATACAATCACAACATCTGGCACATTGTACATTCTTAGCTAATAATCAACTTAACGGCGGCCTGACAGTGTTACCGAGCGGAGAAGCCTGTGACTTTTGACTGCTATACATGAGAGGTAAAAGACCGTTGCCGTTTTATGTCATTCCATAAAGCTACGCTATTTAATATTAACCAAGCTGTGCTATAGTATATCTTGGAGTGCTTCCAGGGTATCGAGATCCTGCGCTGTCTCCAAATTATCCATTCCTACGAACCTTATTACGATAAAACCTATTGGAGTACGTAAACCTATTGGAGTACGTGAAAAGTTGTCTTTATAGCCATAGCCACATTCTCGGTATTTGTATTCCCAGTTAGGCAAGTCGAACTCTACTGAATATGCGTTGTGATATTGTGATTCTAATTATAGACCTGCTATAACAATATAAGTAGAAGTACCTAACTCTTTTTCGAACGAACGATTATGCTTATTTGACGACGTTATTTGACGACATTTTCTGAACTCAATCTTCATTACTATTCAAGGTCTTGAGATTGTCGGATTTATTCTTTCTTCGACATATTTTGGCTTTACTTAATCTATTTAGACTTTAGGAAACTAAGACTTTCCGTCCGTAACTTATACTCATAGAACGCATCACCGCCCCAATCCAGCCAGTAATAATGCCCTGACTCCTGCCAGCCTTTCTAAACTATAATCTTGAGCACTACCAAAACGGAAAACAAAAACGTTCACCACCCTTCCTCTTTTTCTTATTATTTTTCTTTTTTTTTTTTCTTTTTTTTTTTTTTTTTTTTTTTTTTTTTTTTTTTTTTTTTTTTTTTTTTTTTTTTTTTTTTTTTTTTTTTTTTTTTTTTTTTTTTTTTTTTTTTTTT
>JAJMFE010000021.1:0-136124 GCA_030574555.1 Tortispora phaffii | reverse complement strand
CCAGGTTCTAGTATCCCTGACAGACCCTTAATCTAGGTCATCTGTTACTATTTTGGATTATCCAGCTGACCAATTTCCTTGTTTAAGTATTGTAAGAAGATAAAAGTAGGTTACGTTTGGTTCTTGGTCTAGCAGCCGTTACTGCTTAGTTCTCAGTGCTGCTTAGTTCTCAGTGCTGCTTAGTTCTCAGTGAAGCTGCTATTTTCTTCTTTTTATTTGACACAGCCGGTTAGCCGCCATCAGAGTGTAAATACCAAATTCTTATATTTCGTAATCACCAGACAGCCGGATGCCAGCGTGGCGTGCGCTTGCTTCGTTTGCGAACCGCGGCGCCTTGAGCGATACTGGCAGTGATGATATTAGCGTCGACGGAGATGTCGATATCAACGAGTTCCCATTATGGTCACCTGATCTGCCGCGGATTCGCGTACAGCCGTCTAAACATGCCAATGGACACTCTGAAAAGTCGATCTGCATGGTGTGTGGGACTCCGGTACCACCGCAAACTCGCTGCCGGTCCTGCCAGTCTCTTTTGAGGACTGCGAAGGACTTCAAACCGCCCTTGGGGGGAGTCTCAGCCAGCAAAATTCATGAGCTGGTTCGGCAAGCGCGGTCAAAGTCGTCGCCATTACGCACCGTCCGGTATGGCTTTGATACCTCGCCCTTGCATGAGGCAGTTAAAGAAACCATTGAACAGGCGTTTGGCACCGCTTGGGCCTTAAACCTCTCTTTCCGCACCGCCGAAGACCCCACTTACTCATCTCCAGGGTTGGACGAGCAGGCTCTCTATTTCTTCTACCGATTAGTAGGAAGGTTGGGATTAGATCATGTACTGTTGACCGCCATGAACAATATCATGGCCACCCCCTTAGTTCTAGATTGCCCGGAACATTTGCCCTGGGTAATGATTCTATTGGCATATTCTGGTCCGCCGCGGCTGAATCCAAGCCCGTCCAATCCTTCTAGCAACTCACCAGCCAGTAGGTATTCCCATAAGCTTCAGAAACATGCGGTTTTTCAGCATCGTTTGTACGCCCATATTTTGCAGAGGCTCGCCGGACTGTTGTCGCATGCTCCTGAGCCCTGCAAGGTCTATCTGGTCAATTGGTTTGCCCGCTTGTCGCCCTCAAGGTTTTCTCGCGATGTCGAGACTCTAAACCAACTTCTGACCCACCGTCTCTTGCTGTACAAAGTGCCAGGGCAAACGGCCACACGCTCGAGCCAGTTTTTGCCGGTCAATCATATGGCTGGTTCCTATGAATTGGCCCCGGAATATAGAATGGACTGGAATGTCATGGCGTTAGCAAAAGTAATGGCCCTCTACTTTTCGGCCAATGTTCAACGATCCCGGATCGATTTGTCTTGCTTTTATAACTCGGTAGCCGATCATGCCGATCTCTGTGTTGATTTCGATAGCTGGTCTCGGCGTTCTTCGCGAAAAAAATCCGACACGTTTGCGGCCACAGTCGCAGTCACTGCCCATCGAGTACCTTTACACCGATCAAACTCCATCAATCAGTCGGGCTTCTTGTTCTGTGATTATCCATTTTTATTGTCACTTTCTGCAAAGTTGTTTATTTTAGACTATGACTCTCGACGTAGTCGACATTTGCAAGCTCAAGAGGCTTTCTTTTCCAGTGTTGGAACCGAACTGCACGCACCAACTCTGCATTTCAAGGTCCGCCGGGAGTGTATTATTGAAGATTCCTTAAACCAGATGACCCAAAAAGGGGCCGATTTAAATAAGGGGATCCGCATTCAATTCGAAGGTGAAGAAGGAATCGATGCAGGAGGGCTAACTAAAGAATGGTTTACCCTGTTGTCTCAACAAATTTTTGATCCGTTAAACGGTATGTTTATTTTCAAACCGGGCAGTAATTATTACTGGTTTAATCCCGCGAGTTTTGAGATGTCTGACCAGTATTACTTGGTGGGAGCCCTGTTAGGATTGGCAATCTACCATACGACTACATTGGATATTCCGCTGGCGCCTGCGGTGTTCAAGCGGTTATTAGGAACTTCTGTGGGGTTGGACGATCTGTGTGATATTGATCCTTGTCTAGGTCGAGGGTTGAATAAACTACTTCAAGAACGGAAAGAAGACGTGGAAGATATCTATTGTTGCGACTTTGTGGTTGAATATGAAGTTTATGGAGAGACCAAGGTGCATCATTTGGTGCCTGGAGGAGATAAAATTGCCCTCTGTGGAAGTAACCGTCGACAATTTGTGGCAGAGTATGTACGGTTCATGTTGGAGACCTGTGTTGCCCGGCAGTTTGAACCCTTTAAACGAGGGTTTCAAAGTGTAGTGGGACCGGCCGTTTTTCGAATGATGCGACCTCAAGAATTGGAAATGCTGCTGTGTGGAACCAACGAAGAATGGGAACTGGAAGCTCTTAAAGCCACGGCGATTTATGAAGGGTGGGGAGAAGAAGCTCCCGAGGACAATGAGGTAATCAAATGGTTCTGGGAAATCGTGGAAGGTCTAGATACTGAGCGGAAAAAACAATTGATGGCGTTTTGGACCGGGTCTAACCGCGTGCCTATACTAGGATTGGAGAGTATGAAAATGAGGCTGGTTCATTTGACGAGCATTAAAGAGGATGGAGACTGTGATCGATTTCCCGTGGCTCGAACCTGTTTCAATCAGCTTGGATTATACAGTTATGAATCTAAAGAGAAACTGGAAAGAATGCTATGGCGAGCGGTCGAGGAAAGTGAAGGGTTTGATTTACAATAATCGATGACAACGACAAACGACGATGACGACGAATACATGTGGTAGGACGGATATACATATACATATATATATATTGTTAGTTAATGTTATTATTAATTTGTATCGTATTCGTGTTATTTTTCATTACTTCTTGTTCCTGTTTCAAGCATTAAGAAGAGTAGACAGTAAAGTGGAAGCATGGTTTTGGGCCGTGGATTGTAAAGAGAGTAATTGATCAGGATGAGAGATTCGACGACGAGCAGCGCCTGATTCTTTTAAAGTAACGGTTCCATTACCGAGACGGATTATTTGAGATTGGATGGTAGCCGAGTCGTGGACAGTGATGAGTACGCCAGCATCGGCGACTTCTTGCTCCAAAACTGTAGGATCAAGCAAGAAGTTCGGCCCACAGAGCGCATAAAGAAGAATCAAAGGAGGAGCCCAACTTTGAGTAAGACTTGTGGCGTCAGACCAATCCGATGAAAATATCGGGAGCTGGGGCCGAGCGAGGGAAGATATATCGGTATTGGTTGGGTCGAAATAAGACATGTCTGATTTCGCAGGATCGATGGCCGGCAGTTTTGTGTTACGCAAAGCAGCCCACGCCGATAAACTACAGAGAAAAATGGGCAAGATGGCCATGGGACTGGCCGCCCCGGTGGATCGATCGCCAGCACCCGCCTGAGAGCCCAAACTGGTAACCGCGATATCCAAGTACAGATGGTAGGAGTGGTGAGGGCCGATTCGCAAGAGATTCAAGGGCAAGGTCGAGTCTATAGCACGCTGCAGAGCCAAAGCTAAGGAATCGCCTCCATCATTGGACTCTGTAGGAGCCGAAACAGAAACGTGTACTGCCGGGGTGGACGAAAGGACAGACTGGGCTTTAACTACAGCAGTAGCTTCAGCACCGTCAGTAAGCCGCCGAACCGAAGCCGAGCCAAATGCGGACTCGACTATATCGTATTTAAAGGTAACAGGACAACATTGGTGCGGATCTCTTCCGTCGGGACGAATTGGATTTGAAGCGACCAAGGACGAGGAAAGGTACGCCAGTTCGGAGGGAGAAAGCATGAGGGAAGTATCGATCGAGAACGGTAGTTATGGTAGTATAAGCGTGAAACAGTGTAAACGTGTAAGCAATTAAGCAATTAAGCAATTAAACGGTGTGAGAATACTGTGAATAATGAGAATCTGTGAGAACAGTCGTAGTGAGAACAATCGTAGTGAACAGCCGTAGTGAACAGCCGTAGTGAACAGCCGTAGTGAGAAGACAGTTCTATTTTCGGCTATAATCTAATGCAAGATATTCTTAAACTGTGCGAGCAGTTAAAGATATTTTAGCAAAGCTTTTAGCTGTGTGATATATACTTGAACAATGTGGATTCGATATTGTTAAATTTCATCTAAGTAAGTTCCGAGAACTTTTACTTCCCAGCGGGAAATGGGATCAGAGCATATACCAAAAGCAGAAGCAAGCAGTAAACGAGGTCGCAAACAGAAACTAACAGGATTTTGAATTAAATAATGCTAATATTGCAAACAGCCTTATTGGCAATATTATAGTATTTTCAGTTCTGCTCTGTTTCTCTTTGCTCCTGTATCCGGCAGAGGCCAACTAACAGTACAATCTACAAGTCCTAATTTAAGTAGTATAATTTGACGGCGAGGCACACGGGTTCTAAATCATACAGAACCTGTAGACCTCAAGCCTGATTGTTATTATATATACAAATCTAACAGGCCTCTTTCAAGTAAGCGATCAGATCATTGCGATCCTTCTCCTTCTTCAAGCCACCGAAGGCCATCTTGGTGCCGGGGATGTACTTCTTGGGGTTGAGCAGGTACTCAAACAAAGTGTCTTCTTGCCATTCAATGCCCTTGCGCTTGTTGGCGTCGGTGTAGGAGTAACCCTCGGCTTGACCGGTCTTGCGGCCAAACAGACCATGGAGATTCGGGCCAGTTTTGTGCGGGCCGCCAGCCTCGACGGTATGGCACTGAGCACAACGAGTCTTGAACAAGTTGGCACCTTTCTTTGCGTCTCCAGCTGCGTATCCCATAATTGTATTCTAGTGTGTGGAATCAAAAAAAGAGAAAAGAAAAACCTAGGTAAGGTAAAATATATACAGATAAAGAAAGATTTCCGGGGAGAATATTCTTATATACCAGTCCCAATTGGATCCGGGAGAATACGGGGGAAATGAAACCAATGTGATTGGCTGATGAACTGGGAGCCAAATTCTGTTTGAAGAACAGGGTTAAACAACCAAATGAAGGATAGGTTGAATTACTTAGAAATGCTTTATGCTGATCTATCAGTGAATATTGCTTATTTCCATTGTGTGAAATACAAAGTGTCGATTTGAGTGTCGATTTGAGCGCTCTCTCGTTCGCTCGTTCGTTCTCTAGCTGATTCCTCCTTTCTTTACGACGAGACGAACGAACTCCCAACCACCAAATTCAACGCCTCTACACACGACCGACCGACCGACCGGACCTTTCTTTCTTCTCTAGCAACGCTTTAAGCAACCCAAGACCGGGTTTCGCCAAAAACACGGCCCACGTTTTGTGGACCGTGCAATGGTTCCGGCAGCAGTATTGGTGTTGTTAGTCTTTGTTGCTAGACTAACTGGGTTTTCTTTTTTGCCAAAAACCCGGCTTTCTGTGCCTGGTTTGGCTGAGAAAACTTACATTGGTAGGGAGTATTCTGTAGAAAGATCGAGCTGCGATCAGTATGTTAGACACAAATTGCATATGCATATGCAGTACATAAATGTAGTATATGTATTCTAGTATGCACCACAATCTTATAATGCTATATTTTGTAGAACTGTTTTCCAGAGCTGCCTAGCTGCCTAGCTGCCTAGCAGGCTAGCAGCCTAGCTGCCAAGCTGCTACTTCAATAAGTTACCCGGCCGACACTATACAATCTTCCCGCGAACCAGCTAATGCACTTTCCACACCATGGCTGCCGACCGGTATTCTTTCTCTTTAACCACCTTTTCGCCCTCTGGCAAACTTGGCCAAATCGAGTATGCCTTACAAGCAGTCAACCAGGGTGTCACGGCGTTAGGCATCAAAGCCATCAATGGCGTGGTGCTGGCTACCGAGAAGAAGGCCTCTTCTACTTTGGCCGACGCGGACCCCGAGAAAATCGCCGCCATCACCCCGAATATCGGCATGACCTATGCTGGAATGGGTCCTGATTTCCGGGTAGTTGCCACCCGGGCCCGCAAAGTGGCCCATACAGAGTATAAACGCATCTATAACGAATCTCCGCCAACCAAAATCTTGGTCCAGGACGTGGCCCGGGTGATGCAGAACGCCACCCAATCCGGCGGTGTCCGGCCCTACGGCATGTCTTTGTTGGTAGCTGGCGCCGACGATCGCGCCGGAGTCGAGTTGTACCAAATAGACCCGTCGGGCACATACTTCCCGTGGAAAGCCACCGCTATCGGTCGCGGGGCCGTCTCGGCCAAAACGTTTTTGGAGAAACGGTGGTCTGAAGACTTGGAGCTGGAGGATGCCATTCATATTGCACTGTTGACACTAAAAGAATCTATCGATGGCGACTTGACGCCAGAATCGGTCGAGATCGCGGTAGTAGGCCAGCCGGCGGACCATCTGCTGGGCTACACGGGAGTCGAGGGTGCCGTTGGACCCCGGTTCCGGGTTTTGTCTGCTGAAGAAATCAACGACCGCTTAGACAGTTTATAAAAAGAAAAAAAAGAGAAAAAAAAAATTCTAGCCATTTTAGTCGTCTCAGCTGCCTTTTCTTTTTAAGTCGATTTTCGACCCATATACTGTCCTGGCCTTAACAGCAGTATACTAAGTATGAAAAGAAGAAAGTTAGGATCACACTTTCTGAAAGGTCTCCAATATCAAACAACCTCTCGACTGCTCTTTTTTATTAAGAAAGTTGAAAAGACAATTCCTGGGTATCTTCCATTTTTTCGGCGTTTCTTTTTTCTTTTCTCGTCATTTTTTCTCATCCTTTTTTCTCTGCCATTCTCTGCCATTCCTCCTCTTCTTTCCTCTTCTCTGCTATCTCTATAACCTTATCCAAACTCTAATCTAACTTACGTAATAAACTCACTCTCCTTCTTACTTATCTTTCCTATTTAGTTAACATTTCTTCTTCCCTTATTTTATACAATGCAGGTATCTGTAAAGCATAACCGGTCTCTAGAAACTTATTCTTTGCCGGAAAATGCCACTTTTCGGCATCTGCAAGACGAGATCACTCGCAAAACCGCTGTTTCTAGCCACAATCTGCGATTCTTGTCAAAAGGCACTGTCATCCATGATCTTGACGCCCCCGTTCTTCCTGGTTCCATAATCACTTTACTAGTATCCGGCAGTAAAACACAAGCTGCTGTTCAGAAAGCTTTGGAGCAGACTCATCACGTGGACCAGACTTATAAGGCTCAACGAGCCAATGCCGTACGGCCAACTTCCACCATCCCTATTCGCGGGGCTCGGTCGCAGTATACATTTTTCGAAATCCAGACTCTGCCGCTGCCCAATCGTGATCGGGCCCATGCGTTTTTGCAAATGCTTCGTGACGATCCAGGCGTTTGTGCTGTGATGAACCACTACCATTGGTCTGTCCCGGTTTTGGGCGAGCTCGATCCTATTTCCAATACCGATGCACACTCGAAAACCTTAGGCAAAAACTACAATCAAGGTGAAGCCATTCGGTTGCGTATTAGAACCGATTCTTATGACGGGTTCCGCCACTATGCCGATATCCGCAACGTCCTCTGCCACGAACTTGCCCACAATGTGTATGCCGATCACAACTCGGACTTCTGGGCCCTTACTCGTGTTTTGGAGCGCCAGGTTATTCGGTTAAACCCTTATGGTTCACCAGGCCGTCTGTTATCTGGAGACCGTGTTTCCAGAAATACCCCTCCTCCTCTATCCTCCCTGCAGCCTATGATCGCCTCTGCTTCTCCATCACATTCTCAGCACACTTATACTCTAGGTTCGACTGCATCCGCCAACGTTTCCGCCAACCATTCTAATTTTGTTAATCATACTGTTTCTTCACATTCTTCTTCAATTGACAATTCTTCTGATACTCACAGAAAATTACGTCAACAAGCCGCTGAAGCCCGTAAAGCCCATCGAAACTAATTCTCGAAGACCAAGTTTTAATTCTTTGGTTTTGAATCATGTCATGCCATCATTGAAAGTTTCTTTTTGCAAAAACTTTGTTCTCCATTCTTTTTACAGTTTTTTTGTATTTATTTTTCTTTCATCATCGACAACCGTCGACTAATCATCTTCTCAGACCACTCAAGTTTAGCTCACCCGTCCCCCCCAACAATTCTCCTTCGACCTACAATTTTCTAATTGGTTCTCAAATTGAACTTTGTTGAACTTTGTTGAACTCTGTTCATTTTTTAAATTAATTTTTATATAACTATACGATTATTTTAATATGAGGTTATATATTTTTTGGGGTTATTTGAATTCATTTCTGTTGTTTCTTTTTTTTTTATACTGGCGGTATTATTACTCCTTTGGCTCTCTTATCGTCTCTTCTTTTTCCAATTGAATAGACATTCTCTCAATTATTTATATACCATTTTGGTTTTTTCTTGTCGAAGTGCCGTTCCATTTGTATAAAACTCAAATGCTCATTCTACTTTTTCATAAAGTCTATTCATAGTCAGATCATTGCTTTCTATCCAATCACTGCTTACCTGCCATTGAAACCGTTCGCTATCACAACTTTCTTAAAATTGTCATGACTACATTTATGATTTTTCATGGCTCGAATCCAATTATATCTCCTCTTCATTTTTTCCTTCAAATAAGACCATAGTTTCTCCTTACTTTTTTATTCCTCTCCGGGTTATTACTCTCTCTCTCTCTCTCTTAGCTCTTTTGGTTGGATTACTTCAATTAGGTCTTCGGTTCTGGTTATCCCTCCCTTCTTCTTTTTTTTTCTGTTCTTTACTTTCCACGTATTCATCGTCATAATCGATGCTCGTCTTTCCTATCAATACGGCTGCTTACAGAAGCCGTAAAAGAGCCCATGTGGCTTGCGAACAGTGCAAACGTCGTAGGAAACGATGCATGCCGGTCGATCCTCCAACATCCGATTCTCTGTCTTGCCAAACCTGCATTTTGGACTCTATCAAATGCTCTTTCGATACTTCTTCTTCTCTTGAGACAACTTCAACCATGTTCAAACCGAACAACTCGAATGTGAATGCCGTCAGTGTCGAACAACAGCCAGTCCATTGCTTTGTCTCTGAATCAGATTTCTCTACACCTTTAATCCAAGTCCATTCATCTTCCGGAGACTCTTCTTCCCAGCAATCCATGGATGGTCCGCCGCTGTCCTCTCAGAATACTGGACCTCCTATGATGAACGATGACAGCATAACTTTCAGTACCAACAACCAGTTGCACCAACCCAATTCCAACTCTTTATCACCATCCTCATCCTGTGATAATGGACAAGCGATTCACCCGCCATTTATGTCCAATTCTTGTTCTGAATCTAGTTCTATGCTTGCAATGCAACCGGCCGCTGAGTTTCCAATCTTACCTCAAGCTAACCCCCAATCGGAACCTTTCCACTCTGTGAACCCGTCTCAAGACCACTCCTCATTCCAGACCTGGCCGCCGTCTATTCCGGCGATAAGTCAAGATTCTGACTATATATTAGCCTCGCCCAATCCAAGGCCGAATACAGAAGTGTCGACGATCGCCATTGATTCCCTCGAACCAACTCAGGACCTAATGCAGCAACCCCCGCCTTATTCTGGTCCTTCGCCGCAAGTATTGCAGTATCTTCGTCACATCGAGGCATTTTCTGTTCCTGCTGAAGTGGACACTGTAGGGCTGGTGAGGTTGTACTTTGAGGCCTTTAATATTCTCTTTCCTCTTTTGGACCGCGACATCTATATGGCAAAAGTACAAGCCGGCGAAGTCTCATTGGCTTTGTTTCAGGCAATTCTGCTTGTTTCTTCGAGGCATCATGACGCCAGCTGCTTCTTGGGGGGAATTCCTGTTCAGGAATTTTGCATCAGCACTATGAAGAAAGTACGAGCACTGCTTGAAGCCCATGTGGAGACCGACAAGTCGAACCTGTGTCGTCTATACGCGCTTTTATTTTTGCACAATGACGCTTCTGATTTCCCAGATACTGCCAGTTCGGACTTGAAGATGTCTATTTATTATGCAACGTTGCTAGGTCTGCAACAGGATGCCGGCTACGCATCAGATCACGAACATCGGCAATTGTTTCAAGCTCTGTTTTGTCTAGATAGGATCTCTGCCATGGTGAGTGCTCGTGATGTTGGTTTCGTGCTAAACACCGAGCGAGTTAAAAGCTGCGTTTCTGAAAACAGTCGCGCATCTATTGCCGACCAAATGTTTGTGAGCTGTTTGATGCTGGACCAGGTCATAGAGATGTACCGGCCTTATAAAACTAGCCATACCGCCATCAATGTCACTGAATGTTTCTCTATGAGTGAATTCACCGAGATTGGGGAAACTACTTCTGATTCGCAAGCCAACATTGAACAGGTCCTAGGGTCTTTCGATTCGCCGCAGGCTAAAGGTGCGGCAGCCAGCTTGTACATGCTCCATTATGCCATATGTATTTCGATTCATAAACGAGAGTCTAAATTCTCCAGCGAGGCTATGGGTTCGCTTAAAACAGCTGCATTTAGATCGATTAGGATTGCGTCAGTGTTCAATGACGCTTTACCCCCGCTGTCATATGTGCCGTTCTCGCTAGTCCAGACTCTGGCTGTATTCAGCAAGATGTACCCTGAAACCCGTCTTTTTGACACATACTCATGGCAAGATGTGTACAGTCTTATACAGACCCTTTTTCCTCGGCCGTGGTCGATTCAGTCGTTGTGTAATACAGCCTGTGAGATTTTGTATGGACTTTCTAATCAACATAGGAAGAAGAAAACAGCTCAATCCGAGGAATCAGAACAAGCTAAGCCAGCGGGAAGTTTTCCTCTGGGGTATCATTTGATGCATGGAGGTTCTGAGAGTTCTGGTTCGGTTAAGCCTCACGGGGTAGCACTTATGTCGTATTCTGGTGAGCTGGATCACAGCGGCGTCCCATTTGTGGCCCAACCAAATATGGCATCTACAGCTACCGCTGGTGGTGTTTCTGATGGAATGAGCCAAGAGGGTCGATACAGTCATGAGACACGGAAGCCTCCGAGTCTATCAGAAACTCTGGCTCAAGGGACGTCGTCAAATGAGTTCAGTCGGATGAACAGTGTGACATCCATTGCTTCAGTTTTGGAGCCCTCTGCGGAACCAGTCCAGCCGGAGATCCTACCCCGGGAGCCTGTGGCATACGACAGTACTCGGCCGAAGAAAGTATTGTTGCTTCCATTTGAGCAACAGATTATTAATAGTGAGATATCCTTTGAAGACAGTAATGCTATGCCGATTCTCCCTGGTTATGATCTAGCTCCACAGCAGGCGCCTGTCCAGGGGAACTACTCGTTATCACTTTCAGCAGCGGATCGTATGCCGGTAGATCCAGATCCTTGGGAACTACGAGAACCTTCTTAAAAAAAAAAGAAAGGAAAAAGAAACCAAAGCGGTACTTTTAGCGAATTAATAAACGACTGCTTACGATGTCAATGGACGATTACATATGAATTCATATCTTTCAATTAACGAATGCATCGACATCGACATCGATCTGCAAAGCCGCACGATCGAGAGAACGTCATCAAAGCCCTTAAAATATACAATGAAGTGACTCTAAAAAAAAAAAAAAAAAAAAAAAAAAACGAACTTAAAAATCCTTTTCTTTATTGAAATCTATAACTATAAATTATAAATCTAACATCTCTCCAGTCTTTTTAAGCCGAATGTTCCCGGATGATTCCTTAAATATATCAGTTATATTTTATGGATTCAACTATACAGCCGATTATTGGCCCCCGGGGACCCGGGGACCCGGGGACCGGGCTCGAAAAACTCTATTTAAAACCTTATTCTCAAGAAGTCCATTCACCCCTGCTTGTCCCGAAAAAATCGGGAGTGTCGGGACCGCCTTATACGCTGAATAATAGGTTCCTAGAAACTATTAATACGCCACCTCTCACCCGATTTCTTTCTTAGCTTACCCAATATATAACTGTTTTGTTTTTCTTTAATATTAGAAATGAAAATCGTTTCGGACTCAGAACAAACGGCATATAAGAACTCGACCCTACGAGGCGGTCTAGAAGGAGCAATTCTTGGAGCCATAGTATCGTTTGGCGCAAATTATTTGGCCATCAAACGATTTCCTCGGTATGCTCGTCTTCCAGTAGGAGTGAAGTCGATGTTTGTGGCTGGCGGATTCTTTTTCACCACGGCAGTGAGGGCCGAGATATCGGGACGAGACTTTGAGTACGACATTTACCACGCCAAGCCGCAGCAACGTGTTACCGACACCTCGTCGCTGTCGACGTTTGACATGCTTAAAAGTAGTTTCAACCAAAATAAATATTACTATGTGTTTGGCACATGGCTTGCGGCGGCCAGCGGAATCGGGGTGTACTTGTGGAGAGATAAGTTGATGACTCCGGCGCAGAAAGTGGTCCAAGTGCGGATGTACGCCCAAGGCCTGACAATTGCGCTGTTACTAGCGTCCTTGGCCGTTTCGGTCGACACAAAACCCAAAAACACCGGCAGACAGCTAATTTTGGATCCCTCCGATCCAGAAAAGAAACGGTATATCTGGGTCGACCCGAGTCATCCTAATTGGAGTCATTCTCATGTAGTTCACGACAAACCTGGTGAAGCTGCTGGAACTGCTGGAACTGCTGGAACTGCCGGACCTGCAGAAACGGTGCTTGCGGCTGCTCCTGCACCTGCGGCTAGCAGCTAAAAAAAAAATGGATCCTAATGTCGAATCTGATCGTGTATGAATCGTGCAATGTTGTGCAATGTTGTGCAATGTTCTTCTCAGTAGGTTAATAGTCATGCATATCTTAAGGTATCTTTAACATGCATATTAGCATGCTAAGTAGCATGTATATCGATTATCGATTGTGTTGCCGCTCTTAATCTTTCATGGTTATCCACCCAAGGCGGATTCCATGCGCTTGCAGTTCGTCCACTACTTTTTTAGAATGACTTCCTTGAATCAGAATATCTTTGCCAGACTTGGTTTCTTGGATCGTCGACGAACCTGCACAGGCATTCCGCAACCGTTCCGCTAACTCATTCGGATCCAGGTAGAACCGTTCTACTCCACTGACCCGTGTCATTTTCCGATACTTTCCTTGTCGATTCTCTACTTGCACCAAGATTTGGGGTGCTTTCCCCGCCTGGATCTTGCCCTTGATTCCTTCGCGGGTGATCATATAGAAGGGTTTACTGGATTCCCGCAGTTTCTCCATCACTTTGGCCCGTCCGGTCGGGCCTGGGCCAACAAAGCTCAGATTCTCGTCCAGAACAATCTGCTTTTTGTCTTTGGTCACCAAATTGTGTTTGGCAATATACTGGTTCGCCGCATTGCGCAGCTCATCCATCCGATAATAGTGGCTAGGATCCAGACCTAAATCCCTAAACATATTGGCGGCCGCCGCTTTGGGTTGGTACAGCTCTCGCACTTGCAGTCCTTGTTCTTCTGTAGCTTTTTCTGCGGCGTCTGGGTTCAAGTCGGTAGTTGGCGATCTTTTCACTACTCGATAAGAGATGAAAGTCCTAACCAGCTCATGATCAGTATTGACTCCAGTGATAGTTACTTCACCATTCTTCTCTTTGATTTTGATCAAGCCTTTCTTTTCTGCTGCTTTAAAGAACTTGGCAGCTTTTTTAAAAGAGGATTTTTTAAAGGAGATCTCAGCCGCTTCCCAGGGTTTAGAATCGTGCGGGAACCGGGGCAGAAGCTGTTCCGATACAAAACTCGAACTAGACATGGGGAACGACAGGTTTAGTTCGTCTTTTTTGATTAGGCTGATGGTATATGCCAAAGCCATCCAGTACCAATTATCCAGTGTTTCTGGTTTCAATTGAGGTTTCTCGGCTGCCACTGAGGTATCCATTGTGGTGTCCAGCGAGAGAGACCCTAGGTCTGGTGTAGTATTATCGTGGTTTTCTGTATTGTCGGTAGTTTCTGTAATTTTGGTAATTGTGGATGTAGCCTCAGGAATAGCAATCTGGTCGGCCAACGGAGCCAACTGGTATAGTTGGTCCCCGACCACATTGACCACTCGGATTGCTTTGCCTGTTCTATCTGCACGTTTATATTGACGTAACTGATTTAAATCCATGATCGCCATTCCAGTAGCTTTCACCACTGTAGGAGCCTCGAAAGTAGCAATCCCCACCACTGAACCTATACTGAGATCAGGCAAACCAGCCGGTTGGGGCAGATCAGCAAAATCACTCGAAAAAAACAACCCGGGACCCATCAAATCAGCACCTTGTTGAAGGTGTTCTAGCGCTCCTTCAGGTGTATACACTATAGGCACACATGCTGGATTCTGCCATACTCCATATACAGTCGGCACCAAAACTGTTGCATCGCCTAACCCTCGTGTGACTTCAATGCACAAAGGTTTTTTCTTATCATCAGCAAATATCCGTCCCTGGACAGCCAATTCTTTGTTCACAGCACTTTTCTCGGTAGCAGCCGCCCCGGTAAACCGAGATGCATAGATAACTGCTGGCAAACTTACTTGTTCCGGCTGGAGATGTTGTTGCTGGACAAGTGAACTTTCTAGTTTCCGCCGCTCCGAGGATTTTATAGGTGCGAAGTTTTTAACCTGGAGTTAGAGTTAGTTGCAATTGTTTTCTGGGGGGGCTTCGATCTAGTACTTACTTGCGGTTGTTTTTTAAACATGAAGATTTAAGGTAGAATTGCGAATCCAGTTTACTCGACGGTAAAAGGTGTCCAGGAATAAGAAGAAAATAGGAAAAGAAAAAGAAAAGAAAAATGAAAAAAAAAAGAAAAAAAAAGAAATTATTATAATCATAATTATAATAATTATTGTTGCTGCTATTGCTGCTACTCTGCTACTCTGCTATAACAATGTTATCAATCTATTAGTCTATTAGTCTATTAGTCTATCTGTATATCTTATACCGGTCTCTTGTCAGCCGATGATTAGGACGATTTCCGCTGCTGTCGTTGGATCATGTTCGGCAAACTGTTTGGATCATCAAACTTCTCTTTCTTAAAAAACCAGTCTTCCTGTTCGTCGTAGTCGTAGGCTGCCCAGTCCACACCATATGGTTTGGGCTCAAGACAGAAGATCGTGTGTAAAGGAACATCCAGCTCTCCTATACAGTCTCTGCCCAGGTTCGTAAAGTATGCCAAAAGAACTCGGGCCACTACTCGGTGCGCAATCAGTAAAACATGGTCCTGCATCCGCTCGACCTCCACAATCACCGGACGCACCCGGTTGATGACATCCAAATACGACTCTCCGCCCAAGCCAGGGTACCGGTACGCCAGCTTGTTCTGTCTGCGGGCCTCGTACTCCTCGGGGTACTTCTCCTTGATTTCTTCATATGTCATATGGTCAAATTGTCCCGCATAGATCTCGTTCAACATCCGCATCTGTTTCACATCGTAGGCTTCTTCGTCGAAATACTGTGCTGATTGGTAGGACCGTTTCAACATCGATGTCCACACACAGAAGTGCAACGGCTCCGGCTTCGAGATCGGGGTAGTGGTGCCGGAGTTCTGGCGGCTTCGAGTCTTGGAGGCAAACCGGCCACTTTGCATCAAAGCCGAATACTCCTCTAGCTGCTGCTGCCGGAACTCCTGCCGCTTGAACTCGATGAACCGCGTGAGTGCTTTGGCATACTTGTGGCCGCGCGCAGTCAAGGGAGCGTCGCCGCCAATATGGCCCGTGAGGTTATCTTCAGACTCGCCGTGGCGCGAGATCCAGATCTGGCGGGGCTGCAGGTTGAAATTAAGTAAGAAAAAGACAGTCTGGCCCGCCAGAAACCCTTTGACATTATAAGCAACCACCTTGTGCCCCACATCGATCATCTTCACGTACTGGAACCCGTCCTGTTTCTCCTCGAACTCCCCGAGCGTCTCGTAAGCCTTTTCGTAGTTCTTGACCCGCTGTCGGAAATCGCGCAAAGCCACCTCGGGGTCCTGGTCGCGGTAATCCGGGCCGGACAGCTTCAACCGGAAGTTCTGCTCCAGCAGCTCGGGGTCGTCGCAGATGCTTTCCACAAACAGGATCTTTAACTGGTTCTTACTGCGCTGGTTGACACGGTCAATCACTCGTTGCCGGCGACGAATGGTGGTGTTGGTTGCATCCAAAATCCCCACCGCCCCGTTCCCGTCCAGCACATAGTCCAGAAGCTCGTCCAGGGTCTGCATGGCCCATTCTTCTCTAATCCGGGTGGTGGTAGAATTCTCGGGACTGAAGAAATTGGAGTCTTGGGTAGTGACGCTGGATGCAGTGGAGCCCGGGTTGGTATGGTCATGAAGACCTTCGCTATGAGTGTCGGAATCGGAGGAGTTCGCTTGAATGTGGATGGTAATCGGCGTGGCTGTTCCGGGCGTGGCTGACACCGGGGTATCGGGCAAAGGATGGTTCGAGGGACCCACACAAGAATTGGCCATTCGGCGGGTGTTGCCGACATTGAAAATGCGGGTTTCGTGCTGCAGCCAGTTCAGGTACCGGGCCAGTTTCTTGGTGATGTAACTCTTGCCGCGAGCCGGCAGCCCCACCATGACTATCACCAGTTTCGAGCCCACGTCGCGCGACGCAATAGTGCCGTCGGGACTGACTTTGGATTTCGTCAGTCCCGGAACATCCAAGGTCGTGGCGCGGCGGTTCAGGCTCATCGGAGCTATTGTTTGCGGCCGGGTATCGTTTCCATCTGATAACGACAGGCTGCTCATTAACGGATCGATCACAGGAGAAGGAGAAAGCGAGCCAAAAGGTGTATCTGTCAACGGCCTGCTTCGAAACTTGACTTCAGGAACCAGTGGTGGTGGTGGCGTCTGGCGCTGGTTAGAAGTGCTCATTTTCCAGGGCGGTAGAGATACTTAAAGAGCACGTGTGGAGACAAAATTCCAACACAGACAAAATCCCTCCAGATGCCGGTTGATCTATACAAAAGAAAAAAAAAAGAAACACTAAAAAATCAATTTCAATGGGGTTTATAACCAACTCAATTATCCGAAGTTAGAAATTCAATGTGTGTGTGTGTGTGTGTGTGTGTATATGTGTGTAGAAACAATCAATGTGAAAGAGGGATATATGGTTAATTATGGTCGTGGGTTATGTATAAGAGTGCCAGGAAGGAAAAAATGAAAAAATATAAAATAAGCTTTTTCAATGAGCCTTATGCTAAAATGGGGAAGGAGGTATGACGAAGCGACAATGCAAGGACAATCCATAGATAATATTGAATAACAATAATTTTATTCAATATTATCTATGGATCTTTATTTTGAAGAGTATTTCTTTTCTTTGGTTGTGAGTTTTTCACATCTGTCTTCTCCAACTATGCTTCTTGTCCCGGGCCAGGGAACGAGTTAATAGAAGAATCCAGCTGGTACAATGCAGTTTTGGCCCGTTCGCGAATATCTAGCAGATCACTAGCAAAGAGTTCATTGAGTCGTTCCCTAAACCCCAGCTCCACTAGCCGGGTCGCGATTTCCTGGCATGAGCGGGTTTGTTCAGGGTCTGCTCGGTTTCCTACCCAAGTGAGATTGATCACCAGCCACACCCCAGCCTGCCGCAGCGCCGCGCTTTCTGATCGTAGCAGCGCTAATACGCATCGCAGAATCGCCGGGTTTTCCGAGATCGGCGCTCGCAGCTTCTGTCCATTGGCCGCAATGTGCACGCAGATATACGTCGCAGCCACCGCTACATCCGCATTGATTCCTTCCTCGTTGGCTTCATCTTGAGACTGCAGGGCCAGTGCTTCATTCACTGCATTCTTTATCACATCATTGCTGCTGCTGCTATTGTTGTTGCTGTTGTAGTCGCCCAGCAGCTGCTGCAGCCCCTCGTGCGTGACTTGGCAGATCAGTTTCGACGCAATCACGTTCATCAGTCTCTCCGACCCAACCGCTTCAAACAAGGCCACGGTTTCTTCTTCAGTGTTGCACACAAAATTGCGAATTGAGTTCAGAGCCTGCTCTTGAACATCTATCTCGGGATCGTTGCACAGATTCAACAAGTTCTCTGCCCCCAATGCCTCAATTGTGCTCTTCTTCTGTTCTGGGGGAAGCTCATACAGCAAATGCTTCAAGGCCCAAAGAGAATTAAGACGCAACGGTGCATAATCCATTCTGGTGCAAGCAATCAAGTATCCCAAAGGCTCGGGTTCCAAAAGTCTCTGCCGCAAGGGACATGGGTCCAATGCCAGGTTGCACAGTGCCGCAAGATTGGCCGCTAACAGCTCTTTGCTTATAGTGTCCCGGATATCCTGCTGCAAAGCTTCCAGATCCACCTCGTGCAAGCAGTCGTCGTGGTCGTCGTCTTCTTCATCAACTGCCATCTCCATCGTCTGGTCTTCATTTTTAGACGTGACTCGTAAAAAGGACTCTTTCAGTAATGCTAGCAAGGTATCGATTATACCCACCTCCACAAACGTCGACCGCAGCAAAAGCAAACAACGCGACAAAGACCGGACCACTTGGCAACAGGCTATCAAGATGTTATCTTTCTCTTTCAAGGGACATATAACATTAGCATCCGGGTCTGGCTGAGGAGAAATATGATACTCCATGATGGATTTGACCAGGTCCAGCACATGCATGTTGGCCGCTTTCCGCCGAAGCTCGTCCTTATACAAACACATAGCTCCTAAGGCATTCAAACTCGCCACTATCAGAGTACAGTTGTCTCGAGTATAATTCTTCTTACGATGAAGAATCTCGATTATAACTATAAGATCAGTAATGCAGCCTGATTCGTATATCTGGTCGGCAATATAACCCCCTTCGGCACAGAGCAAAGCTAAAGTGAAAACAGAATTAGGATTCGGTACTCCGGGTTTGATATCATCAATAATAGGAGGAATCACGCGAGAGAGAATATGTTCACGGCGAGAAAGTGAAGAGTCTTTCTGGTTAATAGCAGCGGCAGCAGCCGCAGCCGTAGCCGTAGCCGCTGCCATGGATTGAGATGTAGCAGGATTAGTAGGAACAGGGGTAGATTCAGCAGAGTTAGAAAAAGAAAAATCAATAAACGATCGATCGGCTCGAGGGAGAGGAGTAGGGGCTGGTAAGGAAAGCTCGGGGGTAAGACAAGCGAGAACCGCGTTTCTTTGACAGAGTTTTGTCAATAAATAAGCCGCCGCTAGTTTCACAGATACGTTCTGATCTTTAATCAAGAGTTTACAGGCCAGAATAAGCTCCAAAGTAGTATTGGAAGCGTCTTCGGTGGAAGCCAGTACTTTGGTAAAAGCTTGGGCCAACTGTTTAGTATTAGTAGTCCAGGCTAAAGCGGCCCCAGATTTCGGAGGGAAAATGGCAGTTAGTGCCAGTAATGCAGCCATTAGACAATTGTTCTGCGCATCAGAACGGGAGTGGAGGGCCGATAGCTGGAGAACACGAGCCATCAAACAAGGCACCACATCTATGAGGCTGACCACAGCCGAATTCGACGGAACCAAAAGTTGAATCAGCTCACATGTCCGTACAAATAAAGGAGGAGGGATGTTGTCGAAAGATACCAGTGCCACGATATCGTGCGCCAACTGCGGAGAAAACGACACCAGATCCAGGTCTGCGGCAACAGCATATTCGCCCAGTAGACGCAGCAGGGCCATAAACAAGGTCTCGGGGAAATCCGAGACGGCCACTCGAGATGCAGACGTGCAGGTATGGGATAAACACCGTAAAGTCGGAGTTAAGATGTTCCGTTTTAGCAAGATCAGGCTTCTGGAGCAAGATTTTGCAGCCAGACTGGACAAGATCACGGCGGCTTGTTCTGCCACCGCTATAGAAGGAGAGTTTAGTAATGAGATCAAAACATTTGCCGGCTCAACGGTTTGTAAAACAGTGATTTTGGCAGTTTCATTGCCTATCAACGAGTATTTCAGTTGTTTAAGCAGCACCACTTGGGTTTCAGGCTGGCTTTGGGCTATCTGTGTAAACTTTTCGAGGACCATGATAGTTAAAAAGGAAGAGAAAAAAAAAAGATTATTTTTTAATGGTTTTTAAGTATAGATGGAGTTTTATGATACGAGTGATCTACGAGATTTACCAATAATGTGGAAAGTGGGAGTGTATGAATGTGGAGAAAGAATATATATATAAATATTGAATCCTCTTTTTCTCGGATATTCAATTTTTGATTAAACCACTTACCACTTTTGTAGTTATATTATTTAGTTATATTATTTCTACCTATAGACTTTTAATAAAGACCTGTTCTTTTTTTTTTTTTTCTTTTTTTTTTTTTTTTTTTTCGTTCAATGTGACGAAACCACATTCTGTAAAGGATGATTAGTCCCTCGAGACGCCGTGCCGTTGGTATTGGTGTTATTAGACCGTCGTCCTCCTCCGTTCGGACTGGGTTTTCGTCGGTTTGTGCTTGAATTTCGGCTGGTATGGCGGCCACGACTACTTCGAGATTCTTCTTCTTGGCGTTTTGATTGTTCTTCCAAATTGGCTAGCTGTAGCTCCAGCCGCCGGATTTCTTCTTCCCTGGCAGCTCGTTCTTCGGCAAACTGCATTTCTCGAAGCCGGCCTGCTTCCTGGCTGGCTTTGCGCTGGAGTTGCTCAGTGAGGGTTCGCAGTTCCTCAATAGTGGCTTGGGCTTCGGCGGCGGCTGCCGAGGCCTTTTGGTATTGTTCGCGAGCATAATTGGCTTCGTTTTGCGATTCTTGTAGTTTTGATTGCAACTGAATCACTTCTTTGGCTGACTTATCTGCCCGTTCCGACGCTTCCATCACTAAAGCTGAATCTGGCTTGGTTTCTTTCAGAAGTTGTTGCGCCTGAGAGTACCGGGTCTCCAAACTGGCGTGGGAGGAACGGAGGGATTCTAGCTCGTGTTCTAAATGGCTGGATTTCCGTTCTGCAGACTCGGCCGTGCGTTTGTGGCCATCGACAGTCTTCACAATATCGCCCATGTCGTCTTTTAGTCGAGCCACGGTGTTCTGCATCTTCAGGAGATCGTGCTGGTAGCTGGTTAAGGTAGACGACAATACATCTTTCTCAGACTCCAGTTTCTTTACGGACTCCTGCAAGGAGTTGAGTCGATGAGAATAAATATCTTCGATCTGTTGGACTGCATTAACCACCGCGGTGCGGACCAAGCCGTCCTTGTCGGCATTATCCAACACGAAGTTGATATCCATGGACGGCAATAAGACAGTTTGCGGGTCTGGGGGCTCGGACTCTTCTCGTTTGACTTTTTTGATTTTATGGCCCAGATCATCGGACGCACGAAGCATGGCTTGTTGAGCAAGATCAAATAGTTTGGAAGTGGTATGGTCATCATGAGGCAAGTTAGGCAAGGGAGGAGTATTAGACAGGTCGTGGATTTCAGGCAACTCGGCAAAAGGCCATAGTTTGTTGGGATTAGGGTCTTTAATCCAGTCGGAAAGTCTGGCGGCAATAGAATCGGGAGAGATATTGATATACTCGGGAGGCATTTGTCCTGCCCGGTCGCGCAGAATAGCCATACAAGATATGATTCCGTTCAAGATCGGAGGATTCATTTCTCCGTTGCTGAGTTTGGCGGCAGTTAATAGAATGTGTTCAACGGAATAAGGGCATACTAAACGAACAATCGGGACTGCTGTTGTTGCTGCTGCTGCTGCTGTTGTTGTTGTTGCTGCTGCTGGCGGCGGCGCATGGCGAGCCCGTAAAGTTTGGATATGAGGCGCGTGAGGATCAAAAGACGAGTCGAAGCCGATAATGACATCGATTTGCGGTAGATTTGATGGATCTAAATCAACGTATTCAGAAGGATCAGAAGAAACAAGGTAGACACGAGCAGTAGGATCGGGATCAGTTAAAGTGAGTCGGGCCGTTTTAAGGCGCTTGACAGACATATAGCCTTCTAAGATATCCAGAGCTCGGCCGGGTTGTACAACAACGGCCACAGATACACTAGAGGAATACAAAGTAGAAATTAGAGGCAAAAAAGCAGAGTATTTGCCAGAGGCTTCGGCCAAAAAGGGCATTTCGGACTTGTCACGCAAACGAGGACCGGTCGGAAACAAGAAATCCAAGACCAAGTAAGGGTGGATGGCGATCTGCAAGGCCTTTTTCAGTACTGAGCGCATAGACGGAATCAAAGTAGACCGAGCGCCAGCCTCGTTGGAACAAAACCGGCTAATATCAGAACTCTGGCCTATAATCACACTATCGGTAGCATTCACTTGAATATCACTAAATGGAACAGGAAGATCGTAATCTTCTTCTACATGCAGATATTTATGTAAAACAGTGTCTACCTCGACAGCAGGAGCAGTTTGACTGGCAGAATCATGGTGGTGAATGGTGCCTAAAGTCACTCTCCGGCTAGGAGTAGTAGATTCCGGGCGAGAATTAGGAGCGGAAGTGCCGGATTCCTCGTCGGGACTAGACATTATCACAGTTAAAAAATTAACCACACTAAACACTACAAGTATAAAAGAAAAATAAAAGAGAACCTAAACCAGGAATAAACCAGGTCGAACAACTCCTTGAAACCAGTGGAGTACTAGGAAAAGAAAGAAACACTGCTAGCTATAACTTTATGGAATATAGGTTTTAAGAATAAAGTTTGAGGTGATGTGATGGGAGTGTAGCCAATCCGAGGCGGTCGCCCACAGAAGCAGGACAGAACAGAAGAAGAAAAAAGAGATGGTAAAATTTAAATTATAATAATAAATAGTACAAGAAGTAAAATAAGAAGAACTCAGATGTTGTTTAATAAAAGTGAAAATTGTTGCGTATCCTTGTGTATCCTTTTTCCGTTTATGCGTTCTTCCGGCTCTAGCAGACAGAGTTGTAGCTATGCTATAATAATAGCAAAGCATTAGTTAGGTCTACAATTTACTAGATCTATTCCAGAAGAAATATAGTACCGCTGTACTCTAAATTTTTTTAAAAAAAATAGTAAAATTACTTTACTAAAGATTTTACTAAAGATTTTACTAAGATCCTACTAAAGGTCTTACTAAGATCTTAGTAAAGATCTCACTAAGTTTTATCCCAATGTTACTTTGTGCCCTAATAACCCTATCTGGCAGTATCCCAGCCTTACACCAGCGATTTCACACTCACACACAACCTCTCTTTCTCTTTACACTTATTTCCCCCGCTATGGTGTTAGCGGATTTGGGCAAACGCCTGAATGCGGCGATTTCCGATCTGACTAAAGCGCCGGAACTGAACGAGCAGGTTCTGGACGCTGTGCTCAAGGAAATCTGTACTGCATTGCTGGCATCTGACGTAAATGTCCATTTAGTGAGTCGTCTTCGTAACCAGGTCAAGGCCCAGATCGATTTATCGCAAGATAAATCTTCTGCTAATCAAAAACGTGCAGTTCAAAAAGCGTTGTTTGATCAGCTGGTGGCGTTGGTCGATACCCACCAAGAACCGTTTCAGCCCAAAAAGGGCAAACCCGCTGTGATTATGTTGGTCGGTTTACAAGGTGCTGGTAAAACCACTTCTTGTACTAAACTGGCGGTATGGTATCACAAACGCGGGTTTAAAACCGGGTTGGTATGTGCCGATACTTTCCGGGCCGGTGCCTTTGATCAGTTGAAACAGAATGCTTCCCGGGCCCAGATTCCGTATTATGGCAGCTATACCGAAACCGATCCGGTGGTGGTGGCCAAAGACGGAGTTAATCGACTGAAAAAAGCTGGGTTCGACATCATTATTGTCGATACTTCTGGCCGCCATCAGCAGGAACAGGAACTGTTCCAGGAGATGCAGCAGATCTCGGCGGCCGTGAAACCGCAACAAACCATCATGGTTCTGGACGCTTCTATTGGTCAGGCTGCCGAAAGCCAGTCGTTGGCGTTTAAACAGGCTGCCAATTTCGGAGCGATGCTTATCACGAAAATGGACGGCCACGCTAAAGGCGGAGGAGCGATCTCTGCCGTGGCGGCCACCAATACTCCGATCGCCTTTATTGGTACTGGCGAACACATCTATGATCTCGAGCGGTTTTCGCCGCAGCCGTTTATTCAGAAACTTTTGGGGATGGGGGATATGCAAGGGTTGTTTGACGCGGTGCAAACATTGCATATCGACCAGAAGGATTCCATGAAACATATCCAGGAAGGGTATTTCACATTGCGCGATTTCCAGGACCATATGACGAATATCATGAAAATGGGACCGTTAAGTAAAGTTGCCGGCATGATTCCCGGGCTGGGCCAGATGGCTTCGGCGCTGGATGGGTCGAATGGATCGAGTGCCGATGCGCAGATGAAACGGCTGCTGTATATATTTGACTCTATGACCGAAAAGGAGCTGGATTCCGACGGCAAGATCTTCACCACCGAGCCGTCGCGGATCATGCGGATCGCCCGTGGGTCCGGCACCTCGGTGCGAGACGTTCAGGACTGTTTGGACCAGCACCAGATGATGTCGAACATGGCCAAGAAAATGGGCGGCAAGAACGGCATGATTAATAAGATGAAGAACCAGCAGAAAGCTTTAGGAGGAGCCAGCAATCCGATGGCTGCAGCACAAGCCATGGCTCGAGCCAACCCGCAAATGGCCCGGGCCATGCAGCAGATGCAACAGGGCGGAGGGATGCCGGACATGTCGCAACTAATGAACATGATGGGCGGCTTAATGCCGAAACGATGATGAACAGCGTCAATATTGTATGATATGCAGTTACGAAACTATTTTATAATGAATATATAACATTACACATAAGTCATTAATATATGAACCCGCTAGTGCCCTGTTCCCTGATCCTGTACAATGTCAATATTGTATGATACGCAGTTACGAAACTATTTTATAATGAATATATAACATTACACATAAGTCATTAATATATGAACCCGCTAGTGCCCTGTTCCCTGATCCTGATAGCTAGCGACTAATGGTACAGCCGTTTGTCGAGTTCGCGCAGCGCCTCGACCACCGAAGTGACTTCGACCTGCATCCCCTTGCGGTGGAGCCGGCTGACCAAGGAATTGATATCGGAAGCGTCGAAGTTCTTGTGTTTCGACAGGGTCTGGTACGCGGTCGCACACGGGATGTAGCCCGGCTGCGAAGGCTGCGACTGGCAACAACCGGCGCCGCCAGCGGCATTCCCTTTGCAACAGCCGCCTGTTTGGGACGGAGTTGGGTTGTTTTTCGCCGATGCTAAAGCAGAAGAAGAAGATCGGGGCGAGTCTTGAGAGGAGTCGAGTTCGAGTTTGACGTCCGGAGTATAAGTTGGCTGTAAAGCGAGGGCTGTGCAGAACAGCATCGACATGGGGTCAGTGCGGCATTGCAAACAGGACCCCGGGGTGCATTCTTCGATTGGCGGTGGGTCGGAAGGGCCAGAAGCCGGCAGCGATGCTAAAACAGAAGATATATCACGAGACGGGCCGGGGTGTAGAGTGGGCAGTTTGGTAGCGGGAGAAGAAGGGAAATAGGAACGAATAGGAGGCAGAACCGCATCTTCAGCAGTATTATCGTTAAGATCAACTAAAGACGAGGATCGATGATGGTTAGAAAATGTGGCAGTGGCAGTGGCAGTGGTAGTTGTGGAAGAAGATTTGCGGCGAGACGCGGCAGCTTCGGCGGCTTCGGCACAGATACAAGGAGTGCCGTTCGAGCAGAATCCACAAGGGTCGATGGTCTTAGACGCTCCAGGCGTGAAAGCGGTAGTGAAGGCAGTAGTGAAATCTGTTTCCAAGTCGCCAGCTACCGATGGTGGTTCGATATCTTTGGCGCGTTTAAACTGCAACAATCCTGGACCAGGACGAGCGTCTGAAGATCTTTTCAAAGGGACAGTGCCCATTTCCACAAAACTCGGGGCCGGAGTTGCAGTAACATCGCCGTTTCCCGATACTTTGATGCCCAAAGTGTCGCATACACAGGACTCGCGATCTGTGGCACAGAACTGACAATCGTCGTCTAAAACCAGTACCGGTTGGTGATGGTGGTTGTGGTTGTGATTATTATTATGAGGAGGAGGAGATAATGGATGAGGAAACAAGGACGACGGCACGGAATCCAAACTGGAGCCGGGACTATGGGCGAGATTTGGCGGAGTGGCGCCAGGAACCGTTTGCGATCGCAATACGGAGATTTCCGATCGAGCGTCTATCAATGCAGCTCTTAATCGAGCGTTTTCTTCTGCAATCGACGCAGCGGTAGCTGTTGTAGCGGTAGCCGTAGCCGTTGTAGCTGCTGTCGTAGCAACATTTACAGGTTTGCTGGATCTACGAGGTTTTGCGATTTTCTTCGTATGGATGTTCTGGTCCGATTTCGACTTCGCAAGCGATTGGGCGGCTTGGTGGTCGACAATCTCGGACTTGTCTGGTTTAGGCCGGGCCGGTTTCCGTTTGGCGGTCCCAGAAGCAGGTTTACGGCCAGGCTAGAAGTTAGCGCTGAAAGAAAAAAACAATTAGTGATTACTTACCTTTGGTCTTGGTGGCAAAACCCAAGTCTTAGATGTCACAATACAAGGCACTTCTTGCATTGGTTTATCTTGAGACCGGGGAGGAGCAATAGCTATTGCCAAAGGAGGGTCTAACGGAGTTAGGAACATGTTTTTTTAATGGTTTATTTTGGTGGTTTATTTTGGTACTTTTTTTGCCTCTGATTGCAAATAATTAATACATACCTTGATGAGACATCTGGAAGAAAGAATGAACCTCCGAAACTTGATTACTAACAGAACCAAAAAAAAATATCAAGGTGAAAAGGAAGAATTCAGGATTTCTCGGAAATGGGTATAAAGCCGCATTTTATATGAGGTAACAACTTACACTCCCAAATCTTGCTTAGTCGGGTCTGGCCGGCAAGCTTATTAAGGTTTGCCTGAATACTCTGCCTTGACTGTGCTTGTCGACATGTTGTTGATGTTATTACTAGGTAAAGTAATTATAGATATATTAATGCTATTATTATGCTATTATTATGCTATTATTGTACTATTATTATGCCAATATTTTACGTGTTTACTATGGTTAGTCTGGTTGAACGGTTTACTGCTGCTCAAGGGCTTCTTTGAACTCCTTCCCTGATCCCGAGACCTAAACTCATTTATCGGTTAAACTTTCACCAGTCGGCCACCGTCACAATTCGTCTTAACTGCTAAAATGTCTATTAAATGATCTACTAATGTCAACATTTGCAAAGTGATTTATTTACCGAAATAACAACAATATTTATTTTCTTTTATTTTTTTGTAATTCTTGTACTGTTGCGATTCTCACCCCCTTTATTGTCTTCTTTTTTTTTTCCCAGAATGACTAAAAAAACCTTGATCAATCGACCCAATAAGAGTTGTGGGCACTTTAAGTTTTCGAATGTCTTTTTTTTTAAAGCCTTTTCCGCTGCCTATGTATCCTATTTATAGTAGATCATTTTGTAACCGATAGTCATTAGTGTCTTAATAATAAATTATTTTATTACTATTAAAATAATAATAAAATCAAATATTATACAATCCAGTCTAATATGTTTAGTCCCTCCTCCTTTTACCTGGAAAGTCCCTTAAGACCCCAAAACGTTAATTCGGTCGAGGGTTAACCATCCCCCGATTATCTGATGCGATTCTTTACATCCTTCCTATTGGTCGATTTTTTGATAACTTTTCAGCCCACCAATGTCATCGTACAGGACCATCTTGGCTAGCCGAACCCGGCTTAATCTTTCCCGACACGCACTAAAACACCTATTAGAAATTCGGTTAATTAATTTCTATTAGAAAGTTGAGGATACCAATGAAATGAGTCTTGTTCATCGGTTGGCTAATTGGTGTAACGTTGGGTAACATTTTTGCAGGATTGTTTAACCTTATTTCCAATTATATCCATGTCTCGTGTAGCCATTTTAGGTATGTCAAAATGCGTCAGCACTAATAATACGTATGAGTAAAAGTAGCAAAGCAAAATAGTAACAGAATTAAATACAACTGTTTGCTCTGCTCTGTTGCTTTGCTTTGCTCTTCTTCGCTAACTTAGGTGGAGGCCCGTCCGGGGTAGCAGCGGCTCGAGCCTTAGTGGCTTCTCAATATATTGTAGATGTATATGAACGACGATCTCAATCTGGAGGATTGTGGAATTACTCCTTAGAATCTGTACTGGAACCAGTCGACCAATCGCCGTGGATCGCTATGCCGAAATCCAGTTCCGGACAATGGGATAGCCCGATGTACAACCACCTAGACACTAATGTGCCTCGCCAATTGATGGCGTATACGGATTTTCCCTTTGACGAAACCTTGCCGATGTTTCCTAGCCGCCAGAAAGTATTGGAGTACATGCAGGCGTTCGCCCAGCCCTATTTGCAGTATATCCACTTTGAATCCGAAGTGCAATCGGTAGTAAAGGAGAACCAGCATTGGACAGTTAGGGTATGTGATCGGACTGGAACAACCACCACAAAATCGTATGATTTCGTGGTGGTTGCGACCGGCAATTACGATGTGCCGGCCTGGCCTCAGATCGAAGGACTTAACGATTGGCGAACACATCTGCCGGGCTCGGTGATACATGCGCGGTCGTATCGAGTTCCGCAGAGGTTTGCCCATAAGAAAGTCGTGGTGGTCGGCAACTCGGCTTCGGGACTGGATATCTCCTTCCAGATCTCGCAGTGTGCCGAATTGCCAGTGTTGCGAAGCGTGCGGTCGCCAGCCCGCGTGCCGGGTCCCGAGTTCGCGCTAAACGAACACGAACGGGCACTTCGGCTCAAGGATATTCCTGCCATCGCCAAGATGGACTACACGGATCGATCGCTCATACTAGAGTCAGGCGAGCGTATCCGTGGAGTCGACCATATTGTGTTTGCGACTGGCTACTTGAAAAGCTATCCGTTCTTGCACCAGTACCATACGCAACACCACCCGATCACCGATCTGGGATGCACGCGCCTGGCCAACTGCTATCTCCAGTGTGTGCATATTCCCGACCCTAGTCTGGCCTTTCTTGCTTGTCAGCGGTTTATTCTGCCTACCAGAATTGCCGAAGTCCAGGCCTGCTGGTTGGCTCGGGTATGGAACGGGACCCTCAGTCTGCCATCTTCGGAGAATATGATCAAAGAGTATGAAGACCGGTTGGTTTCACATGGTACTGGCAAAGAGTTCCACGATATGAACCGCGGCGAAGATGTCGAATACTATCGCCAGCTCCAGCAACAATGTCTCCCGCCGGGCTTCGTGCCTCAAGAATGGAGCGAATCCGAACGACTTCTGCGTGCCAATATCGTCAAAGTCAAAGCCGCATATCTTCGTCGTTTGCATGAAACCGGCATTTATAGCTGTTCAGTCGATGATCTGCTTAAGTCGGGCTTTCTGGAGACTCTCTAGTTCTTACTGCGCTACAACCACTGCTATAGCATCATTTCTTACTTCGTCGTCGTCATTTGTTACCGTCATTTGTTATCGTCATTTGTTATCGTCAATTTCATCTAATTCTCTCTTCTCTTATCTCTTCTTTTTTTTTTTTTTTTTTTTTTTTTTGGCTCGCTGTCGCTCGTTTTCTCTCTTGGCGCGGTTTGGGCTGTCTTAGTAAGCGCTTAGCCAATCCTCCCAAGAGAGAAAACTCCGGCTCGAAACTTTCAAAGTTTTCGATATGCACCGAATTTGCCAATTATCCGTTAAAACAGCCCAAACCGCACCAACCACGCCGTTGGGTGCACGGGTGTTTGTGCGTGGAGCCAAAGTGGTGGTTTCAAATGCCGCCCAGGCTGCAAAACAGCGCGAGCGCGCCCAGGCCCGCGACCAAGTGAAGAAACAGGCCGAATCTCGAGAACGGGCGTTACGAGCTAAAGCCGCCGCCGGCACGTACTCGCATCTGCCTTTTATCGACCCAAACATGGCCTGGCGTTTACTACGAGCAGCCGAAGTCGGCATTCCGCCCTCGCAGGCAACTGTCACTTTGACCATGCGGCTGGTCGCCAATCGCGGCACTCCCCTGGTCCAGGGATCGCTGCAGTTTCCACATTCGTTTGGCGAACAAACTCAGTTGGTGGTATTTACTGCCAACGAGGAAACCGCCTTGATGGCCAAAGAGGCCGGCGCTGCTTTGGCAGGTGGCGCTGATGTGCTGGAACAAGTAATAAACGACCCCAGTTTGGCTTCCATCGCTTTGGCGACTCCCGATATGACAGCCTCTTTAAGTCGGGCGGCGCGCGTTTTAGGACCCAAGGGACTTTTGCCAAATGCTCGTCGAGGCACAATTATCCCGCCAGAACAAATTAAGGCCAGTATCCAAGCCCGGCTTGGCCAGCGCACCTATCGCGGCAACCGGTTGGGCGTCAGTCTACCGATCGGCGCAGCGTACTTATCAGACCACCAGTTGCGAGATAACCTTCTGGCGGCAATTAAAAGCATTAAAGGTGCATTGGCAACTATCAATCAAGACCGCTCGGTCCGCCGGCCCGTCTTGGTAGCGCAATATGTGGTCTCCTCCACCCATTCTCCGGGCTTGGTATTAGACCCAGCTCTTTTCCGGTCTTAATCACAATGTTGTTGTTGTCGACGTTGTTGTCGACGTTGTTATGACATATGGTTTCATGTTCTCCTATTTAATGCGGTAATGCGGTAATGCGTTTGAGTTCTTTATTTGCTTTCTTTATTTGCTCTCTTTTTTTTCTTTTTTCTTTTTTTTTTCCTAATGACTAGCACTAGTATCCCTCTTCTTTGGTATCGCTGCTAATTTCTATCTCTCTCCCCTTTTCTTGATCGTCTAATGGTGGTTCCAAGTCTCGGAAAATCGATTCTGTAGGCACCCTTTTCATCACTTCCGGTGGACCGAACGCCGGACCGATTTTACGGATCCATCGTCTTCGTTTTTCCAACAATGACCGTGTACTGTCCGCACCAGTTGTGCTCATAGGCGGCGCCGTCGTTCCTTTCTTCCGCTTCTTTAATCCTTTCACTCGTTTCAAGTATACTTGGTCCACTTGCTTGTCGAGATCATCGAGAATCGTCAGGTATTCTTGGTACGCCATGTGTTCTTCGACCAGCGGCACCAGCCGCTCCTTCATCTGGTTGTTCCGCGCCGTCACTCGCCGCAGCTGGTCTTGCAGCTGCCGCATCTCCTCGCATATCTCGTCGTCTTCTCGCGACGCAAAATGCATCCCGTCGTTATTATCTGATAATAGTCCAATGTATCGTAACTCTCGCCGTAGTCTTTCTTCTAATGTAGGATAATCTGCCCGCATATACGCAACCCGCCAGCCTTGTTGTTCTGGCAATGCCGACGAGGACGATGTGGTCGCCGGAGGAGGTACAGCTTCATTTTCCCGATTCTCTTCTTGATCAGCATCATCAATAACCATCTCGTCGTCGTTTTCATCTGTAACTAGTGCTGATAATAACCGAGTGTGTAGAGGACCCACGGAGATCTGGTCTGTTTCCAAAAGATCGTCCGTGAGAAGGTCGGATGACCCTTTAGGCTGGTCGTCTCGTCTGGATGCTAATCCATTCAAAGAATTGTTCCCCAGCCCAGTGGCGTTTTGTTGACGGTCTTCCTCGTTCCACACGTCGGCATAGTATGGCCCTAATGTGGGAATGATAAACAAAGAATCTGGTTCCCGCCCGGCGCTAAAGTTCTTATCGACATATGCGACCTCCTTGGCATTTAAAAAGGAAAGATCTTCTTCATTGAACGGTCTCAAGAAACCTTCCATATAACTTTGAAAAGTAGTGAACTGTACTTGGTTAGACGGCTTGCCCCGAGTGAAATCCTCGTCGGGGATCGGGCCGGGCAGCATGTCCTGCAGATCTCGAGTAGGATAGTAAGCTACTGCATATAGTTTTTTGATTTCTTCTTCTGAAAGACCGGATGTATCGGCTGGTTGGTCGGAATAGTTGTACAGATCGATCTGATCTTCTTCGTCCTTTGCTGGGGTTGCCGGTTGTTGTTCGGTAAGTGCTGGTTCTGGCTTGACTGCGATTTCAGGAGTCGACGCTGGCGCTTTGCCTACATGATCTGCATCTTTGCTGGTTTTGCTGGTTTTGCTATTTTTGTTGTTTTTGCTCGCTTTGCTCGTCTTGCTTGTTTTGCTCGCCTGGCTGGCTTTGTTGGTTTTAGCAGACGGCTGAGATCCTTTGGCAGCTACCGGTTTAGACGGAAGATCGTCTATTTCCATAGCGTCGACATCGGTTTTAATTACAGAATCAATATTGACAATATCTGGAGTTTCATCTCGTTCCAATCTATGTTCTATTGCCTTTAAATCTTGTAGTAATTCTTCTAAGGTGGCTACTGAAATAGGAGCAGATCCCGCCGCAGCCCCTGCGACTTGTTG
Source organism: Tortispora phaffii (assembly GCA_030574555.1). Classification (NCBI taxonomy): domain Eukaryota; kingdom Fungi; phylum Ascomycota; class Trigonopsidomycetes; order Trigonopsidales; family Trigonopsidaceae; genus Tortispora; species Tortispora phaffii. Next base: position 104,046 of record JAJMFE010000021.1, on the reverse strand, counting down.
CAGATGCACAGTTCGAATGCGATTCAACAACAACTCAAGCGGATTTTTCGTCCTCCGACCTCTCCGAGTTGGTTTTGTCATGGTATAAAAAGAGAGAAAAAAAAACCCACCAACTTTGTAGGACAACTAATCAATCCTGTTAAAATCAAGTAGGATGTATCGAAAATACAAAAAGCGTTGGGACACAGAATAAACCGTCGAATATGCCAATCAGAGACAATAACGCTACAGAGAGACAGTAAGATAGTTGAAACCAGAAAATTAATAAATAAAATATTTATTTGTTATGTATTGTTTGTCTTTAAGTTGGTTTTCGTACCTACGTTTACATGTACGCGTTGGTATAACTTGTGTGATAACTGGGCTCTACCATGAGAGATAATTGCTGAAAACCCTAGAAATTCAGGCTTCTCGTTAGCTGCTTAAGCTGCTTAAGCTGCTTGTTAAGATATTCACTAACGCCCTTTCACTCAGCACTCTACTATAGCGATAGACACAATCTAAATTAGTTGCCGAATTTACTATTCAAATATTATTTTATTATATTTATTATTGTCATTAGACTTATTCCAGTCTACTTCTAGTCTACTTCTAGTCTTACTGTTGGCTAACAACGTTGGCTAGCAACGACAGCTAGCAACGACGTGAAGTAAGCCGCACGCCTAGAAATTCTAACACCTCCCCTGAGAAACACAACTACCGTCTACTATCTGAAACACGTTTTACTGAGGAAACATTTTACCTGCCTGAGAAACCTGGTGTTTTTTTTGCGTGTTCAGTTTTGATTACTTAGAGATAGACTTTTTCTCTAGTAATTAATTTCTTTTTGGCTTGCTTGGTTGAGAAATCGCGTGGAGGTCTCTTTTGTTTTTGTCGCGAATCGACTGTGTATTGTATTGCGGAATCTTGCGTGCTGGACAACCACCTATAAGATCCGCTAAAAATCATGTCTGATTCCGAATCTTTGGCTGTTCTTGTTGGAGAAGTAAGTATTTAAACTGTACAAACATTGTACTTTGTTCTTTTTGGTGACTTTTGGTGGCTTTATGCTAGCTCCTTAGTGCCTAGTGCTAGGCCACTAGCCCTGGGAGTAACTACTAATGCGAGTGATATTAGTCCCAACTGCGCGCGCGCGCGCCCACTCACTCAAGCACTAGCGATTATAAAGCTTAGAAAATACTAACCTAGCTCCAATCCCGTCTTCAAGGAGTTGAGAAACTAGTAAAATCGATCTCTAGTTTAAGAGAAGTCGGTAACACTCTTAGAACTTTAGGAGAAAATGTTGCAGGTGCTGCTGATGCTATTGCGACTATTGTAGATGGCGCTGCTGCGATCTCGGCTCCGTCCACGACTGCGACAGCGACTACAACTACAAAAGCGGTTGCTACTCCTAAGAAACCTCGTGCTAAGAAACATGTCGAACATGTCGAACACGAATCTGGCGCTGGAGCTGGAGCCGCTGCGGCTACTCAAGCACCGGCCGATACTACCGAGCCAGTCACCCAAGTTTCTGCGAGCCCAAAAAAGAAAGCCAGAATTGCAGATACTAGTTTGGATTCTGCGGTGCTTTCTCAATCAACCAGTATAGGAGGAGATGGCGAGACTGAGACCGAGGCGATTCCAGAGGTCGCGGGTGATGCTGGTGCAGCTGGTGCAGACAGTACAGACCATACAGAAAGCGGTGAGAGCGCAGCAACAACTACTGCGGTGGTTCAGAAGAAACCCAACAAGCCGAAGAAAGTAGTGGATCCGAATCGTCCCAAGAAACCTCCATCAGTGTATATTATGTTCATGCACTATGCGCGGTCTCTGATTAAAGAGGAGATCGAGGCGCAGAACGCACCGCCGTTAAGTGAGCCGATGTTGCGCAACGAGATCCGAGAGCGCTGGAATACCATGGACCCGATTGAGCGCAAAGACTGGGATGAGGTTTACCAAGAGAAAGTGGAAGAATGGAAGGAAGCCGCGGCGCAGTACGACAAAGAACATCCTCCAAGTGAGCTAAGCGGAGAGGAGGATCCCGAGTCCACTATTACTCCTGGCGATACGGTGGGTGGAGACACCACTGTTGACACAACAGTGACAGAGAAAGCCGAGAAGCCGAAGAAACGGTCGAAGAAGCCCAAGACGGCTGAGCCGGCTGAGCACGTTGAAGCCGCAACTGTGCCTCGCCCGGACGTGGCAGTAGCAGACGCTCCTAGCACACCCGTGCAGGAAACTCCAGACGAGGTGATTCTTAAACGTAAGGCTCAAAAGGCTGAACGAGACCGTGAACGTCGTCGCTTGAAAAAGAAGAGAAAACTGGAAGAGGAGGCTGCCAAAGCGATGGCGGCGGCGGCTGCGGCTGCCGAATAGCTGCTAATAGCTAGCAGCTATTAGCAGGTTTAGTTGCACAATCAGTGACAACTTGAATCTCTTGTACTAGGGTAAAGGCTGTAGAGTGTATCTGTATCGTATTTGTGATTTTCATACTAGTAGGTAGCGATAGTAGAGAACAATGATTTGAGGTTTGTTATAATTATCTCTTTTATTATTGTATTATTACTATTTTCTCTTTTATTGGTACTATTTTTTATTTCTATTTTTTATTGCTACATTATTGCTACATTATTGCTATTCTCTTTCTCTTATTAGCTCTCGAAGCAGATTGTCCCAGTAATTTTAATCCGCAATTTCACCAGCAGATTATGCAACGAGTTGCACCTAAAAGTACGCCTGGATGGCGTCAAATACACACAAGTTTTGTATGGCGGTGGCGAGAACAAACACCGATGTTTAGCCATCTGGATAAAGAAAAGGTGCAGGCAGAACTGGAGCGGATAGAGGCAGAACAGAAGAAACAACCGCCGGGAGCCCGAGATTTGCCCAAACTGCGGCTGACACCTAAACAACTGCTTGAAATTGTATCGAAACCCATGGTACCGAGCCAGGCGTACGCTGAGTTCGATAAGGTGCGAGAACTGCGACGCATGAACCGCATGGCGGCGTACGCCATGCCGCACCTGGCCGCCAAGGTGCCGGCCGACAAGATGGCGGTGGAATCCGGCCCGCTGAAGATCCGCACAACCGACGTTTGGGGCCGCAGTGACCCGTCGAGCGCCCGAGTCGTGCTGACGATCGATCTGACACAAGATTTGGGCCTCGACCGGGCCAGCGTGCATTACCTGTGCCTGTTGGCGGGCCAGCGCTACGACCCGGTCCACAACCATATCCGCATTGCCTGTCAACGGTTCCCAGAGTTTGCGCAGAACCGTCGCTGGGTGCTGGAGAAGTTCCAGGCGTTGTATGCCGAGGCCCGCGACAGCGCCGACAAGTTCGAGGACCTGCCGCTGGACACCCGCCATGCCCAGCACCGGATCCAGGCGCGCCAGATCGCCCGGGCGTCTGATTTCCCTCGAGAATGGGCGCGGCCGCAAAAGGTTTCCCGGCTCCGGGCTACCGATTTGGTGCTCGACAAGGTGGTGCGGGCTCTAGAAGACGTTCCGGTCTCCTTGGACGACGACAGTCCGAACGCCCAAGCGATCCGAGAACTCTTGGAGTCGGTCGATCTGTCGCAGTTAGTCGCGGCCGAGCAGAATCCAGCGCCGGCTGCGTAGTCCAGCCACATAGCAGTACACGGACACGTAAGTGGACGTGTACGCCGTCTACGCCTTGTACGCCGTGTACTACTAGTGTACTACTAGTGTACTACTGGTAGTACAGTAATAATACTCTATACGACGACTAGTACAATACCAATAGATTCCACGACGACTAGTACAGTAATCGATCGTATTACTAGTAGTACAGTAACCAATAGACTACTAGTAGTGTAGTAATAATAGTACTACTAGTAGTACAGTAACCAATAGACTACTAGTAGTACAGTAATAATAGTACTACTAGTAGTGCAGTAGACTCCAAGACGACCAGTACAGTAATCATAGACTCCACGACGACTAGTACAGTAATTGATAAACTACTATTAGTACAGTACCAATATACTACTATTAGTACAGTAATAATAGTACTACTAGTAGTACAGTAATCATAGACTCCACGACGACTAGTTCAGTAATAAAAGCTATACGACGTCTAGTGAATACAAACGACTGTAACAGATCTTCCCCAGTTGTCTTTAGTGTTCGGAGCTTTCCCGGCGGTCAGGCGTAAACACCGCTAGGGAACTAGTAACTGCCGTCAGCTTTAATAGAGCCAGTTCGACCGCTTTAGACTTTTGGTTGTCCAAAATCAGTTCAGCTAGTCGCTGGATAGTAAAAGGAGGGTTTTCTTTAAACCGATCCATATTCTCGATAATAGTAGGAGCCGCCGATCCTGCCATTTCGGCCAGTTTGGCTTTAACATCGGCGTAGATTGCTGTCCAAGTGACAGAGTCGGGAATTTGGCCAGAAACACTTATTTGTTTAATAATAGAGTCGAATTTCAAACTCTGGCTAATATTGACGTCATTAGCCGTAGATTTATCGTCTTTAACAGCGTCTTTAACAGCTTCTTTAGCAGCTTCTTTAGCAGAATCGGCCATATCTTAGGTACAATTAGAGTTACACCTATTTCGCTACAACAGTAGTTGTGTACCAGTGTACCACCATGGTAGCCACCAAACACTTATGGCGATTTGTATTGCTTTTGCTTTTAGTTCTACTTTAGTTCTACTTTCTCCTTAGTTCTCCTTAGTTCTCCTTAGTTCTCCTTAGTTCTACTATAGGCTGTCAGCATCGACGATCGTGCTTCCCTCCTACTCGGACATCCAACAACGCTTCATTGAGTTTCCCTTCCTTTTCGGCCCGTCGTAAAATCTTTAGTTCCTCTTTAGTAATACTTCTTCCAATCCGAGTTTCCAACTCTTCTGTAGTTAAAGTATCTCGGATCTCTATGGCCGGTTTCTGGTTCTGGATTCGGATTCGAAAATGAGTAGGAGTGTTAGAACAGATCAGCTTGTGATCTTCGACTCCAATGGCTTTTGTGCCTATAAAACTAAACCGGGAAGATTCGCATTTGATCTCAAATAGTTCATTGGGCCCGATCGCGATAGAATCTGCAGTTAATGTCTCATCGGGGTTTATCCGGATATATCGAGCCGCAGTTGGACTCTTAATTGTGAATTTCTTTGATCCGGGCGCTGGATGTAGTAGTAATACTTGGTTGGTAGATTCTGGTTCTTCACTTAAAGGTGCAGGTTCTAATGCGACACCAGAGTTTTTGTCTTTTATTACCAAACAGTAATTAGTGTTATCTACAGTTACAATTATCATACACGGACCATTCAAATCGGTAATAGCCTGGGCATCTATCCAACCCGGGGCATTTTCTTGAGAAATAATTATTTTTTTGGTTTTTTTCTTAGGTTTAGAAACTCCTTTAAATCGTAGTTTAGTAACCATATTTAGAAAAACAAAATGATAAGTACAATACAGGTTGTCGTCTATTTTCCCAGTTTTTAGACTTTTTCTTGTGTTTTTATAATTATTTACCCCGGATTTTTTCTTGGCATTCCCTGTCATAGAAACCAATTATGGCCAATCCAGTACAAATTTCACTAAACGATCTCGATTCAAATAAAATCGACCATTTACTGCCTCAAGCATTTGGTCCAAAAAGTCTAGGAATAGTTTTAATTTCCGATCTACCGCATTGGTACCAGGACCTCCGTCAAAGGGTCCTTACATCTGCCGCCAAGATCGCATATTCCGCAGAGAGACATAACTTGGAGTGTAAAGAAGCACAGTATCTTGTAGGATGGAGTTGTGGAAAAGAGAAACTTGCTTCTGGGTTGCCGGATATTTATAAAGGATCGTTTTATGTGAACTGCCGCGACCCTGCAGGTATGGACCAGTACCACGATCTTGGCTACGGAGTGGAAAACGTTTGGCCGCAATCGATTCCTGGGTTTCAAGAAGATTTAGAAAAACTCTGTGGCTTTATTGAACACGTTGGCCAAGCAGTGGGCCGAGCGTGCGACCGGTACATTTCGTCGGTGGTGCCAGACTATGTAGCAGGAACTCTAGATCGAATACTAACTAACTCGTGTACTGCTAAAGCCAGATTACTACACTATTATCCTGTGTCGGAGCCGGTTGTTGCCAACAATGAAGATGGTTGGTGTGGAGAACATTTAGATCATTCTTGTATAACCGGACTCACTTCTGCGTTGGTTCTCCCTCAAGAGGATGCTACTGCGGCTGCTGCTGCGGCTGCTAGTGCGCCTGGACTATACATTCGTGATAGAACCGGTAAACTGGTTAATGTAAAGATCCCAAGTGATATGCTAGCGTTTCAATCAGGCGAGGCTTTACAAGAAATCACCCGTGGCCGGTTTCGAGCGGTTCCGCACCTGGTGCGAGCCCCGAATAACCGCACTTTTTCCCGCAGCACGTTGGCTGTTTTCTGCCAGCCAAACATGGATGAGAAAATCAACGATTCAGAAGATTTCGCTACATTTTCTCGTAGAATAGTAGCCGCTAATTTGGTTAAGTAGCTATTATTTTACGAGAAAAAGAATTTGGATGAAATAGTATCCTTGTGATTCAGTATAATAGATTCTGGGGTAGTTTCCAGCCCATCACAGAAAACAAAGTACAGACAGAAGATTGATAACAGACACTGAAGGCTACTATCTGATTGTCATTTACAGAGATTATTTTAATTAATTTGATCACTACAGAGGTTTTCTCCAAGGTTCACTGGCATTGACTATTGGTTCTCTTTAACTCATTCCTTCGCTGCATATACACAAACTTAGCTTCCCAGCTTGCAACTTCTCATACATGGTTTAAAAGGTTCTCTACTCCAGTTATCTGTAATATCATATCAGTGATATTATGGAATACTAATTAGTATTGACAATATCTCTACTATCGTTCAAGAGGGTTCGGTAATTGGTTCTTTCCTCTACATTTTAAGCTTTCTGTTGGAACACTAGGTTTCACGTTTAGGTTTGTTGCTGAAACCTTATTCTATTAAGGTTTCAGTCCGACCATCCCTATGTAACCTTAGTGTGCCTTGTGGAGAATTGGGCAAGTGCCAGTCACGTTGTAGACAATAAAACCTTGGTTTCTTACTCTGATCAGTAGATAGAGGCAAAGTGGACAATCTATTGAGCTAGATCGGAGGTTCTTTTCCTAATCCTTTGTAGAGACGTATTTATCTAAATAAAAAGCCAGCTTGGACTCACTGAGTTCTAACATCTAGGCTGAAACTTTATTCAATAAGGTTTCAGCAACCAAACCTAAATGTGAAACCTAATGTTCCAACATGAACTATAATTACTATACTAAAGTTTTCTTCACTCGTTGATTAATTACTGCGAGAAGTATATTTGACGGGCGACGATTGTTATTTATTTCTACAAGTATTTTCTGGAATTAGCCAGTACTCTACTCGAATTGTTTGCTACCCATATTATCTACTTCAATTAATACAGAAAAATAAAGAAAAAGAAAAAGAGATAAACCGATATGTGGCTAATTTAAATCCTTTGGTTATCTAAGATTCTTGCAATATTACCGATCTTATACTTCAGCCACATAACATCCCCATATAGCCCCATGCAGAAATGCGACATTTCTAAAAGTATAAAACAAACACACACGCCGGAAATTTCTTGTCGACAATGGTTTCGTTAAAATCGACTCTTGTGTATTTGGCTGCGGCCCAGGCTCTGCCTACTGTGGGCAACAATGCCCCGACTGCTCAAAAAGATGAACTTGCAACCAAGTTCACTATCAAAGACGGCAATCTGGTTCCATTGCTTGGCAGCAGCAACAGCTTTGAGGACTTCGATCCGGACCTCTTCACTCAAAAGTACAATCTGTCCGCCTTGCCGCTCACCGGAGTAAGATTCTTTAACGAAAGAGAGGTTATGAGTGAAGTACGTTTGGCGGGTGAAGCAGACGTGATAAACAAGCCGGGCATATTTGTGTGCACAGTAGAACATATTATTGACGGCGACAAGGCCGTCTGGGCTCCTACCCGATTTGTTGGCGTCGGTCCCAGTGCTCCGGAACCTGTCTCGCAGTGCAGCTGCAATCGAGAAAGCCACGAAGTTTCCACTTCATTTGATATCATTGTTCGCAGCTCAGTCAAGGTGAACTCGACCACTAAAGGCGATGACGGTCTCCAGGTATCTAAGCTGAAGAACTACAAGGATCTGAAGTATTCGGATCTGGGGCTCGAGTCCGACTATTTCGCTACATATCTCAAGTACCCGGTCCCGGCCTTCACTGCTGCGCAATTTGTCGGCCAGCAAACATACCTGCTGTACGAGGCAGTTGAGCACTGGTGTGCAATTGCTCGGTTCTGCAACGAAAACGCCATAGTCGCTGGCTGCTGGAACCAGGTATACTGTCCGATCACCGATCTGACTAGGACGGGCCGGACCGTGTACTACGCGGTTCCGGTGCATATGTGGGACAGTGTAAGCATCGAGTATCATATGAACCAGACCGATAGCGAGTGTTACCGATCGTGTCATTTGCAATAGCCTTCACGGTCGATTACGCAGACTAGCGATTCCTCATTCCAGTATAACGAGCACTCACTGCTACTGTGCTGGCCCACCTCTCAGGTTCATATTTCTCTATAACTTTCTCTGCAGAAAATGTAAAGAGATCAATATGCTTCCTTGTATATTTAATTTATAACATTCAGTAGCAATTTATGTAACGAAACCCACTGTATCGAAGTTACTCCACGAATCTATATCTGCCGGGCTGGATCACTCAGGGTTTATCACTGGAGCATTTAATGTTGATAATATATAGCTATTGTTAATTGTAATAACTAAAAAAAAAAAGAAAAAAGAAGAAATAAAAAGAGAAGAAGAAATAAAAAACAGAAGAAGAAATAAATTATTCCCTGTGTAAAGTGAAACATTTGGTTACTTGTAGACATCCTGTCAGCCCAGGACTTTGCTAATCTCATTTCGCTGTATCCTGAACTGAATACTAAGAATTGGTCCGACTAGAGGTCTGACTAGATGGTCCGACTAGAATTAGCACAATCCCTTAACTAAGAGAAACTACTAACAGACTAAACTATCAATAGCAAATCTTTATCACTTCTACAATCAAGTTAAGCACAACGCTGCAAAGCTTTCAAAGCCTTTATGGCATTCGTGGTCTGTTCTATCCGCACAGTTGCCCAATACAGGCTACATATAAACAAGAAGAACAGTTCCCCTGTTCTATGTTTATGTAGTGAGCATTGCAGGATCATTATAGACGTCTTTCAGATAACGCACCGGAAAAGAACGTTAGATATCGAGGCCAATAATCTCCCGACGACGTGTATTACTGCTTGAAACAGGACTTATAACAAGCACTATCTGGTTGGTTTACTTGGAACTCGACTTCGACGCTGTCCCACAGCTGCGCCGGGGCAGCTACAAGGGTACTCCGGCCCGACCGCGTGGGGTCGGTGAACGGACAAGCATAGGTCAGTAAATGGGGGAAGCCGTAAATCAAGCATACGGAGCCACACCAGTATTCGTCATACTGGTACAGCAAATACGTTTGCTGTTCCATAAACTGGGCAGCCGATTTTGCTGGAACTTTGTATTGTAACCGGAGGCTGTAGGAGTAGTAATCGGTAGCGAGGTCGGTATATGAAAGATTCTTGAACTCGTTAAGGTAGGAGACGCCGAACCCTTCATCTCTTTGGGTTAACTTCGGACTTTTCTCCACAGTGTTGGAGAATCCGAGCTCGAACTGATGAAGGACTTCTTTGTTTTCAGTATTACAGAAACAGGCAGATGCAGCTACCTTCGGACCAGGACCCACGCCCACGAATCTGGCAGGTTTCCAGTGGGTTGTCGCCCGGTCGATCTCGTGTTCCCCGCACACCTTGTTTGCCTTAGTCGACGGCAGAAGTTGGTATGCGTATTTATCGAGTTCTTCATAAACCGGCACCTCGTCCAAATATTTCGTCCCGTTCACCGGCAAGGCAGACAGATTGTACTTTTCAGTGAACAGGCTTGGATCAAGTTCGGGGAAGCTGTTGCTGTCACCAAGCAATGGAACCAGATTGCCGTCTTTGACAGTGAACTTGGTAGCCAGATCATCTTTTTGAGCAGTCGGGGCATTGTTGCCCACAGTAGGCAGAGCCTGGGCCGCAGCCAAATACACAAGAGTGGATTTTAACGAAACCATTGTCGACAAGAAACGCGGGCCATATCGTTCGTTTTATACTTTTAGTATACTTTTAGAAATGTTGCATTTCTGTATAGGGCTGAATGAGGCTGATGGGCAGTTAAGACGAAAGTTCATAGCGGTGTCAAATACACTGCTTTAATGGCCATTTGCCGGGTCCAACGGCCATTAAAACAGACAAGTATATGGATGAATTGACAATAACTAAAATGAATATCAAAAACTCATAGTGACCAAGTATGATCAACTAAGAATCGGGTTCCGTTTAAATAAACATTTCGGAACCTCCAAGCGAGGTCGCGAAATATAATTTAGAGTTCCGGTTGGAACTCTAAATGTTTATGAATAAGGTTTTTGTAATTAAACCTTAGTCATATAAAGTTTGTACACCAACCTACCGATATGTTAGAGGCCGGTCAGAATAAGAAGGGCCAGATATGTTGTACCAATATCTATTGCTGGACAAACGACTAGCGCAAAGCGGATGATTATCTGCTGCTGGACAAACGACTAGCGTTTAGTCAGCCAGTTTCCAGCCATGTAGTAGACGGGGACTATTCGCTTCAATAGACAAGTACCCACTGATAGACAAGTACAATTCGATAGACAAGTACCGAATCCAGACTAGCTTAAGAGGAATAAGCGATAGACAATAGATATTTGTTAACAATTGATAACAATTGAGAACACAATAAATGGATTTTGGTAAATCCATTTATTGTGTTCTAAGGAGGCCGCTGAAATAGGCCAAAATGAGCTGTCGAAATGAGCCGCACGAAATGAGCCGCACCTAATTTCCTCGAGCGACTATTCTTTATTCGATTGTTAAACACCACTGGAAAATGGATAAACGATTCTATATGTTTGCTCGGGTTTCTGTGCGTCCATCTGTACAGACGGCTGTACGATCATCTGTGCGATCGGCTGTGCGATCTGCTGTGCGGTCGTTTGTGGACCACCGGACGATTGCGCAGACGCAGAATCTGTTCACGAATCACCCTTATTCGCCCGGCTCGCCGTTGTTTCTCCCCCACGGCACTCGGATCTTTAATAAGTTACTGGAATATATGCGCACGGTGCAGCGAAAATACGGGTTTGACGAGGTCGTGTCGCCGATCTTGTACAAACAAGATCTGTGGAAACAGTCCGGACACTGGGACTCCTTCCGCGACGAGATGTTCCATACCGGTTCGTATAGCCTGAAGCCGATGAATTGTCCTGGCCATTGTTTGATGTATAATAGCCACGACCATTCGCACCGCGAGTTGCCGATCCGATACGCTGATTTTTCGCCATTGCATCGCAACGAGGCCAGTGGAGCGTTAAGCGGCCTTACACGAGTGATTCGGTTCCACCAGGACGACGGCCATATCTTCTGCGAGCCCGGCCAGGTGGAACACGAGATCGCATTATCGCTGAAAATGCTGGACGAGGTCTATGCGGTGTTTGGATTCGACCAGTCGTACCGGCTGCTGCTGTCGACCCGACCCGAGAAGTACATTGGCGACTTGTCTACGTGGGATCAGGCCGAACAAGCGTTGAAACAAGCCTTGGACAAATCTAAGCGAGACTGGTCGATCAACGAAGCTGACGGGGCGTTTTACGGACCCAAGATCGATATCATGTTGAAAGATATTCGAGATAAAGAGTTCCAAACCGCTACTTTGCAACTGGATTTCCAGCTGCCGCAACGGTTCGATCTCCAGTTCACGGGGCCCGATATGGCTTCTCATCGGCCAGTGATGATTCATCGCGCTTTGTTTGGTTCGGTAGAACGGTTCATGGCGCTTTTGATCGAACACTACCAAGGCGACTGGCCTTTATGGCTAAGTCCTCGCCAAATCGCAATTGTGCCGGTGTCCATGAAACATACTGCTTACGCGGCTCAGGTGCAGGCCCAGTTGCGCAACCATGGCTCCTACTACGTCGATCTACTAGACACAGACGAGACTATGGGCAATCGGTTACGGAAAGCCCGGCCTTTGCGGTACAACTATACTATAGTGGTTGGAGCCGACGAGGAATCAGCCGGCACCATCACGGTGCGGGCCCGCGGCCAGCGCCAGAGCTCCACATCTACAGTGGACGAGTTTGCGGCCCAGCTGCAGCAGGAGCTAGGACGCTAGAGCTAGGACGCTAGAGCTAGCGTCAGCTAGCGCTAGCGGCAGCTAGTAGCAGCAGCAGGTAGTAGCAGCTAGTAGCAGCGGCTATGCAGTTAGCGCTAGTAGCAGCAAAAGATAGCATAGTTGTAGCTCCTGCTGCCGCTGCGCCGCTAGCGCTACTCATCTTCCTCCGCCGGCATGGCCGCGTCGTGCAACACAGTGGTTTCAATCAGCCTCAAGGTCGACCGCAGCGGCAGGCCCATGATATTATAGTAGTCGCCCTCGATGCGGGAGATGAACAAAGCGCCCTGGCCCTGGATCTTGTACCCGCCAGCAGCATCGCGGCCTTCACCGGTACGCACATATGCCTCCAGAAAGTCGTCCGATACTTGTTTGTCGAACCACACATCGGTGTGCTCGACATGAGTGTTGAGAACATAGCCCGGCGTGACCGGCTGTTCCATAGGAGCGACCACCACGACCGCCGTAAACACTTGATGCGGCAGATCAGAGTCGCGCAGCAGTTTGAGCATTTCCAATTGGTGCACGGCCGAGCGTGGTTTCTCCAGAATGGTTTCGTTGGCCAGCACAATGGTATCGGCTGCCAACACCACCACGTCCCGCTCGTCGTCTTCAGTAGAATGGATCGATTCATACACATTAATCGCTTTTTCCGTGGCGGTTCGGCGCACATATTCAAACGGACTCATCGATTCCTTATCGAGGTCCTCGGCAAAAGTGCTGGGCCGCACCTCGATATCATGGAACCCGATCTGCTGCAACAGCTGTTTTCGCCGGGGAGACTGTGAGGCCAACACAAACCGTTCCGATTTAAGTCTTTGGATGATCGGCAGTTCCAAATCGGCCATTTCTGCCGTATACGGAGGAGGACTATCTTTTGGTTGGTTATCTTTTGGGTGGCTGTCTTTTGGGTGGCTGTCATTTGGTTGGCTGTTTTCATGGTCCTTGGACTGTAGAAACGAAAACATGTCTTCTGTTTGCTTTCGATTACAAACTTTCAGTAACTAACGTCGTTAGTCGATTGCAAATACAGTTATTGACTGTAAATACACTATCGATTGCAAATACACTATCAATTGTAAATACAGTTATTGACTGTAAATACACTATCAATTGTAAATAAACTTATTGACTGTAAATACACTATCGATTGCAAATACACTATCGATTGCAAATACACTATCAATTGTAAATAAACTTATTGACTGTAAATACACTATCGATTGCAAATACACTATCGATTGCAAATACACTATCGATTGCAAATACACTATCAATTGTAAATAAACTTATTGACTGTAAATACACTATCGATTGCAAATACACTATCAATTGTGAAACACAATTAGTTATATCTTGCTCTGATTAAACTGTAACGGAAGGGCTCTGCAATAAAAGACTGGCATTGGTAAGATCACGTGACCTTTAAATCTACCGACTAACACAATCCCTATTTTTATCTCTAGCATATTATATACAGTACTAATCTTTTTTTTTTTTTCTTTTAGCTACTCCATGAATATGTCTGGAGGAAAAGAATTTGACCCGGCGCTGCTGGAAATGCAGCGGTTTACTACAGCAGCTCAAATGGAACCTAGTGTAGACAAAATGGTGATGGTTCTTTTACGGGATGGACGTAAGATCCAAGGCGCCATGCGCTCGTACGATCAATTTGGTAATATTATAATCCAGAATGCTGTCGAACGGCTTCATTTCGATGGCCAAGTAGCCGAACGACCATTAGGAGTGTTTTTGGTTCGAGGAGAAAACGTGGTGTTGATTGGCGAGATCAATCTGGACCGGGAGGTGGATTCCCCGTTGGTTCCATTTGCCGAACTCAAGGCCCGGGCCGATGCTGCTGCAGCCCAAAAGGCCGTTGAAGAACAAGCGAGAAATGTAGAGTTGGCTAAAATCGGGTTTTCGGTCGACACCGGGTCGTTCGATCACTATTGAGTGTGGGCGAAGAGTCTACTGAGCAGATTGGTTCGTAAGGTAATGATATGTCATAATAGATAGCAAGAGAGCACTATGAGTACTATAAGACTGTAAGCACTATGCATTAAAAGCATTATGAGCACTATAAGACTGTAAGCACTATGCATTAAAAGCACTATGAGCACTATATAGTACAGCTACAATGCCAGGGCAAGTGTTGCTGTTAGCATATTCAGCACCTCGATAAATATCAACATATGAGTCTTCCTACAAAGACTCATATGGCACTCACATGGCACTCACATGGCGCTCATATGGCGCTCATACGACCTCTAAAACACTTTTGCTATAATCTCAATAACTCTAGCTGCTAGAGATTATTCATTTCTCGACCTTACTTCGATCTTTGGCAGGTTTCTTTTTTGAGGATTTCTTAGACTTTTTGGTAATCCTGTCATCGGTAGTACTAGAACTCTTCGATTTCTTTGTCTTTTTGGTTGTCTTTTTGGTTGTCTTTTTGGTAGTTGAATTGGCTTCACTACTAGACCGTTTTCTTTTCTTAACAGTTAAATCTGACTCGCAATCTGTACTCAAGTCTTGCGACTTTTTCTTTTTCTTCTTTTTCTTCTTCTCTGTCTTAGTCTCTTCAATTGTCCCTGCCAAAGATTCCCCCTTCACGAACATCTTATACAATGGTGATCTGAATCGAGTAATTTCTATAAACTTTTCCTGATCCTTTTTAATTCCGCCCTTTTTATCATTACTTAAACTCTTTAATTGTGAATCAAACATAGTTTCCCACCAATGGTCATGATTATGTTTCTTATGGCCTAATCCATGAGTATCTTTCTTATGAGACACTAATAAAGGTTTTGAAAGTCCTCCAGGTCGAAGTCCATGTCCTTTGATCCATCCGTAGGATTCAAGATATGCTCCGGCATCCATTAAATGTTAAAAAATAGATCTAATATTTACTCCGATGTCTAATTTTAGTGGGTAGTCGTGGTTCAAAAAAGAAAAGTTATATATCGAGAAATATAGATATTGTTCTTATTCTTTTGGTATTACTTTTAATGCTAAATTATTTTGGATTGAATCTTATATTAAGTTTGGCTCGTATTTTGGCAACGGTTGGTTCGATGGTCTAGTTGGTTATGGCATCTGCCTAACACGCAGAACGTCCCCAGTTCGATCCTGGGTCGAATCATTTTTGCAACATCAGCAAACGATGCTGCATTTTTGCTAACTAGAATGTAGTATTTTTCTATAAGTGATATTAGTATTACTATTTTGTTAACTAGTCTGTAGTATTTTTCTATAAGTGATAGCAGTAGCAGTAATAGTAGTAGTTGTACGTACAACTACTACTATTACTGCTATTACTACTACTATAATCGCTTTATCGAGTCCACTTATACTCTTTGTAACCGAGTATCTAGCTATTAATCATTGTCCAGTCATTATGTCGCTGTAATAGTACCAAAGCCTCCTTTTGTGAGAGGTGCATTTCAGAGCAGATCCAATCCAAGCTTCGCGGGCTATCGTATAGTTTGGTGATCGTTTCATCTTCGTCCACACTGAAGGTAGTAGATGGTCTTCGAGACACCCCTTTGGCAAGAGCGGTTTCTGGGCGGGTGCGGGCTAGAGCCGGAGCAGTAAGCACCGGGAACGTATGCACGCGGTAGATCAAGCGTTTGATCACTCCAAACGTCAAGAACCGTCGAATATCTATTCCGTACAGTCGTTTCTGCTGCTCCACAACCCATTCTCGAATACTGATTCCCTGATGCAAGGAACGGTACAGCCAGAACAAGTCGACCGGCGACGCGGGCTTGGCTCCTGGAGAACAGACGTAGTTGGCACACTCGTTTTGCAACGCGGCGGTTTCGGCAAACGAGCCGATCTCGGCGGTGCAGGCATACCGATTGCTGAATTGGAAGATATCTATCAAGATCACACAGTCGTAGTACATCAAATGCTGGATACACTTTTTCACGATCGAATAGTCTGCGTCGGCCAAGTCGGCGATCCGGCTCACCGAGTTGATTCCGTCCATCAGTCCCAGAATCCGCAGCATCGTCGGGTCCCAGTTAGCATCGGTAAATCGACTTAGTTGCACGGTGGTCACCGGGACATGGTACGACCGCACTTTCTCCGGCGGTGCAAATAATGGGAACAGCTTAATGTTGACGGTCGTGGATTCCGAAAGCGGAATCATGCATTCATAGTAATGGTTGAGATCCTCAAACATCTGTTCTAGAATCGAATCCAAAGGACTAGTAGGTTGAGACAGAAACTGAGACTGTTCTTCTAAGGTACATAACATCTGGGCCATTTCTCGCAATACCGGGAAATAGGGAGAGTATTGGTCTCCATTATAGAACACAAAACAGAGATTGAAACTAAAAAAGTTCCGTTCGTATCGCGAGTTTCGAATATGCATGGGATGCGACACAATTCGATATTCTCCGCATCTCAACGCTAACAAATGATTGCTAAGCGGCTCTTTAGGGATAATGTAGTTCTTCACCACATCGAAATCAATCAAAGTATGATCTAACCCGGCCGGATCGTCACTCCGCACTACCGATCCAGGCGGGATTTGGAAATCGACTTTAGGTCCTTCTTTAGGATGGAAAGTAGCATAAAAACATGCTAATATTTGAGCAAATCCTAAGTTAGCAACCCTTTTTTGGTTGATATTACGTACCTTGAAACTCCTCGGCCGACATGTTAAAAATGGTAAATCCGTTGTTGTTAGGCAAGTCTTATTAGCGATTTCCAGCCGGATTAGTTGGCGATCGCAGTTTATCCTAGAATAATAGAAGAAATCTTCTTGTAACTGCACAGGATCACTAACAGCAGTTACCTTATAAGTAGATGGCAGATTATAGATACAGTGGGGCCCAAATCCTTACCTGGTCCATAATCTTATTTTTAATTTAAGTTATCAACTAAAGCGATCCGATTGCCGTGACTACTAGTATGTAGTTGCCTAATAACTAAATAGATGCTAAGTAAATTTTTTATTTTTATCTTACTTTATTTTTCTTCTGCTAGTATACTACCATACCTATTCTGGGCGACTGCACTGCTCGCTTAAAGTTAAATTATAACTTTAAATGAGATATGAATGAGAGGCTACGTTCTAGCTAGATTAGTATTTATGTCTTTCTTGTCTTGTAAAGCCCGTCATATAACTTAAGCTTTTTAGTACTTAGCTTTTAGTACTTAGCTAATTAGCTAAATAGCTATTTAGCTAGTATAAATATCTCCGCCATGCCCACCTATATTGTCAATGCTGCCATTTTGCTTGTTTCTTAGGCTTGCGGTGGCCGTGGAATTCACTGCCTCGGTGAAAGCTATCGTCGATGAAGTTGAATATGGGCTGGATAACGTTTTATACTCCTCGGCAGCAGCATATTTTGCTCTTGCAGAAAACGACGGGTTTCCTGTGACTTTTAAGCAGCAAGAATCAAACCCTTCGCAATGGGTTGCGTATTGCAGTGAAAATAAATACCTAGGAATCGATAGATGGGGGTTTTCATTAAGTATCATAGAAGCCGGTTACACCATTGACACTATGGTGCCTTTCCACCTGAACTGTATTACGGAACTGCAAAACTCGCCGTTAATCTGGACAGAAGTCTCGGATGAAGGTCTCCTTCCAACTATCTATGATTCTGTGTCACTTAGGAGAATATACACAATAGACTCAGATACTTTAGTGTTTAGCATCTTTGCTAACGGTTATATACAACCTCGAGATGATCTTTACGAAACTTTTACACCGTGGACTTTCAAGCCGGTTCCAATTATTTCAGCTTCTTCGTCGACTTCAAGCAGTGAATCGTCTTCTTCAACGACTTCAAGCACTGAATCATCTTCAACGACTTCAAGCAGTGAATCTTCTTCATTCACTTCAAGTACTGAATCGTCTTCAGCAACTTCAAGCACTGAATCGTCTTCAGCAACTTCAAGCACTGAATCGTCTTCTTCAGCTACTTCAAGTACTGAATCATCATCTTCAGTTACCTCAAGCACTGAATCGTCTTCATTCACTTCAAGCAGTACTGAAACATCTCCATCTACAAGTGATACGGAAACAATAACCCCATCGATAACTTCAAGCGGCAGTTTCACAGTCACCAGTACTATCAGCCAAGTTTCTAGCTCAAGTCTGTCTTCCGAATTTTCCACTTCGCCAACAGCCAGTAGTACTGCATTTTCGACCCCGACAGCCACATCTTTTGATGTTGTATTGGAGATCTTATTGGATTCTACTAGACTTGGATATGTATCAGCTGTTGATGCCACTAATGAAGGTAGTCCTTCGGTCTGGGAATACACTAGTCCTCCTTCGTGGTTGTCTGGTTCCAATGGCGTACTTGGCATAATAGGAGATACGTTTGCTGTGAATAATATCTTTGGTTTGGCTAAGAGACAAGAGTTTGTACCAGTCAACGCAACTGTTGCTATAAACGAACTTGTTCTATTTAATGACCAACAAGTGGTGTATCTTTGTGATGAAGAATTACGAACCATCAGAGAAAGTGGATGTTCAGATGTCGTTATACGAGCTATTATGCCTAGTACGTCGATTTCATCTTCAACTTCTTCTTCAACAAAATCTAAAACATCGAGTACTTCTTCTTCCTCCTCTTCTTCCTCTTCTGCTTCAGCCACTACTAAAGATATTACTGAAATCATCACTCGAACTATCACTTACTGCAAGCAGGACATTTGTACTCCGTTAGTTTGTCCATGTTCTACTTTACCAGAAGAGTACACTACCACTATAATTTCAGGTCCAATTACTATAGTCACGCAGTGTCCTGAAACACTCACTGTTCCTTATACAGAATATACAGCTAGTACGACTCATAGCGCGACTCAACCTGCTACATCAGTCAGCAGCACGGCAACAGAAACTACAGTTGCGTCGACAGCACTAGGAATTAGTAGTGCTGCTATTGTCAACAGTCTGTGGGTTATTCCACTAGGTCTGTTAATGGTGTTATAGAAGACACCGTTTTTGCAAGAACAGCGATTCAGCTACTTAGTTTTTGTCTATTTCAAATCAATTACTTAGAGTTCAAAAGAAACCCCCTTGAGTGGGTAAGATCTCTTACATGATTGAAAAAATCATCTCAGAAAATAAATGAATAACTGGTGATGGCGCCTATTTCGGAGCTAATCGGAATTAAAGTTTATACAGCCTAGAACTCTATTTTACCGATGACGTTGGATCCATTATGGTCAAGACTAAGACAATATGACAAAAATGTCTTAAAGGTGTATATGGAGGATAAAACATGGAGTTTTACTTGAATGAGCCTTTGATTACTTAGGTAGTATTGCCGTAAGTAACTGGCTCGCACTATTAAATAAGGTTACGGATAACACAAACTAAGTTCCGTGTTTATCTCCCACCTGCTAATCACGTGTGTCATTATAATGATTTTAGTAAATTAATTATTAATCAGCAAAAAGCCCGAACACCACTGATTGCCGTGACTACTAGTATGTAGTTGTCTAAATAACTAAATAGAAGCTAAGTAAATTTTTTATTTTTATCTTACTTTATTTTTCTTCTGCTAGTATACTGCCATACCTATTCTGGGCGACTGCACTGCTCGCTTAAAGTTAAACTATAACTTTAAGCGGAAATGTGAATGATAGGCCACGTTCTAGCTAAATTAGTATTTATGTCTTTCTTATCTTGTAAAGCCCGGCTTATAACTTAAGCTATTTAGTACTTAGCTATTTAGCTAGTATAAATATCTCCGCCATGCCCGCCATTATTGACAATGCTGCTATTTTCGTTGTTTCTTGGGCTGGCAACCGCCTCGGAATTCACTGCCTCGGTAAAAGCTATTGTCAATGGAACCGAGTATGGATTGGTTCTAACTGATTCTTTTAGTGATCCTTCCAGTACATATTTTTCTCTTGCAGAAAACGAGGGATTTGCTGTGACTTTAAAGCAGCAAGAATCAAACCCTTCAGAATGGATTGCATATTGCAGTGACAATGAATTCCTAGGGTTTAATTCCCGGGGCTTTGAATTAAACATCATACAAGAGAACTATGAGATTGTCATGCAGTCGTCGAACAATTTGGATTGCATTGCGTCGAATGACGTTGAAAATCAGCCGTTAATTTGGACAGAAGTCGCCGGTGTTCTCCATACTGATGTCTTTAGCGAATGTTGGAGATTCTACGGATTCGAGTCAGGTATTTTCGTTTTTAGCATCCTCGGTAGTGGTTCCCTTCAGTACGAGAATGTCGATTTTTTCCTTTCACCATGGACTTTCAAGCCTGTGACAATAAGTTCAGCATCCTCAGCAACTTCAAGCAGTGAAACGTCTTCAGCAACTTCAAGTACTGAATCTTCTTCAGCAACTTCAAGTACCGAAACGTCTTCAACGACTTCAAGCAGTGAATCTTCTTCAGCAACTTCAAGTACCGAAACGTCTTCAACGACTTCAAGCAGTGAATCTTCTTCATTCACTTCAAGCAGTGAATCATCTTCCGCAACTTCAAGCAGTGAATCTTCTTCAACAACTTCAAGTACCGAAACATCTTCAACAACTTCAAGCAGTGAATCTTCTTCAGCAACTTCAAGTACTGAATCATCTTCTTCATCGGAAACCTCCAGTAGTACTGAAACCTCTTCATACACAAGTGATACAGAAACACCAACCCCGTCAGTAGCTTCAACTGATGACCTGATAATTTCTAGCACCGGTTTGACAAGTACTATCAGCCAAGTTTCTAGCTCAAGTCTGTTTTCCGAAAGTGCTATCAGCCAGGTTTCTAGCTCAAGTCTGTCTTCCGGAATTTCCACTTCGCCAATAGCCAGTACCACATCATCGATCGTTCCGATAGCCACGTCATTTGATGTTGCATTGGAAATATTATTAAATTCTACTAGTGTCGGATACGTATCGACTGCTGATGCCACTAGTGACGGCAGTCCTTCAGTATGGGAATATACTAGTCCTCCTTCATGGTTGTCTGGCTTAAATGGCGTGCTAGGTATAACTGGAGATACTTTTGTTGTGAATAATGTTTTTGATTTGGCTAAAAGACAAGAGTTTGCACCCATTAACGCAACTGTTGCTATAAATGAACTTGTATTATTTGATGGCCAGCAACTGGTGTATCTCTGTGGTGAAGAATTACGTACCGTCACAGGAGTTAGCTGTTCAGCTGTCGTTGTACGAGCTATTATACCTAGCTCTTCAACTTCGTCTTCAACTTCTTCTTCAACAATATCTGAATCATCTAGTACTTCTCTTTCTTCCTCCTCCTCCTCTTCTTCTGCTTCAGCCACTACTAAAGATACTACTAAAATCATCACTCGAACTGTTACTTATTGCAAACATGACATCTGCACACCACTGGTTTGTCCATGTTCTACTTTACCAAAAGAGTACACCACTACTGTAATTGCCGGCCCAGTTACTGTTGTCACACAATGTCCTGAGACTCTCACTATTCCTTACACCGAATATACAGCTAGTACGCCTCATAGTTTGACTCAATCTGCTACACCAAGAACTAGCAGCACTATATCAGAAACTATAGTTGCGCCAACAGCACTAGGAATTAGTAGTGCTACTATTGTCAGCAGTCTGTGGGTAATTCCGCTAGGTTTGCTAGTAGTGTTATAGAACGAACATTGTATTATATTTAAAAGAATAATGCTACTTAGTTTTTTAGTCTATTTTAAATCAATCACTTGAGGGTAGAAGAAATCTAATAATGGATAAATGCCGTCTTACATGATGATTGATAACCATCAAGAAAGTAAATGAATAACTCGTGATGGCGCCTATTTCGGAGCTAATCGAGAAGTACATGTATAGCCTAGAACTCTATTTACCGACGACGTTTGAATCCATTGTGGTCAAGACTAAGTCACACAAAGATTATTAAAGATGTATTTCCTACAAGACGGAGAATGAAACTCGGAGTTTACTAGAACGTATTACCTACGTAACTGCTTTACTCAAATAAGGTTACGGGTAACACAAAATAAGCTAAATTGGCAAAACTAAGTTCCCCTAACCTTCTTTAATCACGTGTGTCGCCCACCACAAAGATATCAATAATCTTTTTTAAATTATTAATTAAAAGCCCGAGCACTACTGAATGTGGGAATTATTAGCAATTAATTGCCTAAATAACTAAATAGATAACTACACCGATATAGGAGATTTGTTTATAGTTTGATTTACTCATTTTCCTGATTGGTGAAATCAACAGAGTACGCTTAAGGCGAACTATAACATTGAGCGGAAATGTGAATAATAGCTAGGCTATGGTTAATCTAAATTTACTATCTAAGTCTTTAGTTGTAAAGCCCGGCATATAACTTAAACTATTTAGTACTTAGCTATTTAGCTAGTATAAATAGCGCCGCCATGCCTCTTAATTGGCAATGTTGCTATTTTGGTTGTTTCTTAGGCTTGTAACCGCCCTGGAATTCGGTGCCTCGCTAAAAGTTGTCATCACAGGAGACGAATATGGTCTGGATACCGCTATTCCTCTTGGTGATTCCAGCAAGAACTATATTACTCTTGCAGAAAATGACGGGTTGCCCGTGACTTTTAAGCAGAACGAAACAGACCCTTCGCAATGGATTGCGTATTGCAGTGAAAATGAATACATCGGGTATGATTACCAGGCCTTATCCTTACACCACGAACAACCCGATTATGAGTTTAGTATAACGACGTGGCAACGCCTGAATTGCATCACAGATTTGGAATATAGCTTAGTCTGGACAGAAGTCCCGGGGGAAGGTCTTCTTCCGGCCAACTTCGGACAATTCGATCAATGCATAAGACTGTACAAGGTTAACACAAGGTCTTTAGTGTTTAGTTTGTTTGGTATGGGTCCGTTGGACATAAAAGGGCTCTACTCCGTGACTTCACGATGGAGTTTCAAGCCGGTGCCGTTGAATTCAGTATCGTCTTCAGCAACTTCAAGTACTGAACCTTCAACAGCGACTTCAAGCACTGAACCTTCAACAGCGACTTCAAGTACTGAACCTTCAACAGTGACTTCAAGTACTGAACCTTCAACAGTAGCTTCAAGCACAGAACCTTCAACAGTAGCTTCAAGCACAGAACCTTCAACAGTAACTTCAAGCACAGAACCTTCAACAGTAACTTCAAACACTGAATCGTCTTCTTCGGTCACTTCAGGTACAGAAACATCTTCTTCAGCAACCTCAAGTACTGAAACGTCTTCTTCTGTCACTTCAGGTACTGAAACGTCCTCTTCAATGACTGCAACTAGTACTGAAACGTCTTCATCAGCAACTTTTAGTAGTACCGAAACCTCTACTTCGGTGACCTCACGCACTACTGAAACGTATTCTTCGGTAACTTCAAGTACCGACACCTCTTCTTCAGTGACCTCACGCAGTACTGAATCTTCTGCAACAACTTCAAGTATTGAAACGTCTCCTTCGGCAACTTCAAGTACTGATACCTCTTTATACACAAGTGACACAGAAACACTAGCCCCGTCAGTAGCTTCAACTGATGACCTGATAATTTCTAGCACCGTTTCACCAAGTACTATCAGCCAGGTTTCTAGCTCAAGTCTGTCCTCTGATTTCTCTACTGAAACACCCAGTAGTACATCTTCTACAGTCCCGACAGTCACATTTGATGTTATACTGGAGATCTTGCGAGATTCCACAAGAGTCGGATACATGTCGACTGCTGATGCCACTAGTGACGGTAGTCCTTCAGTCTGGGAATATAATAGTCCTCCTTCGTGGTTGTCTGGTTCCAATGGCGTACTTGGCATAATCGGAGATACGTTTGCTGTGAATAATATCTTTGGTTTGGCTAAGAGACAAGAGTTTGTACCAGTCAATGCCAGCGTTGTCTTGAATGAACTTGTTCTATTTAATGGCCAACGAGTACTTTATCTATGTGATGAAGAATTACGTACCGTCACAGGACGTGGATGTTCAGATGTCGTTGTACGAGCTATTCCTAGTACTTCAACTTCGTCTTCAGTTTCGTCTTCAACAATAGCTGAAACATCCAACACTTCCCTTTTTTCCTCTTCCTCTTCTTCTTCTGCTTCAGCCACCTCCAAAGATTTTACTGAAACCGTCACTCGAACTATCACTTACTGCAAGCAGAGCATCTGCACCCCCTTAGTTTGTCCATGCTCTACTTTACCAGAAGAGTACACCACCACTGTCATTGTAGGACCAGTTACTGTTGTCACTCATTGCCCTGAGACTCTAACTGTTCCTTACACCGACTATACTGCTAGAACGGCTCATAGTTTGACTCATAGCGCGATTCAATCTGCACCAAGAACAAGCAGCACTATATCAGAAACTACAGTTGCGCCAACAGCACTAGGAATTAGTAGCGCTATTTTTGTCAACAGTTTTTGGGTTATCCCGCTAGGTCTGATACTACTGTTATAGATCAATACGGTCAGTACAGAATAATTGCTCAGCTATTTAATAATGAGATTTATTAACCTAGGACAGCAGGTAATACCTAGCTTGTGATGGCAGCTTATTTCGGGTCTAAACGAGAATCGGTCTATCGGCTAGCAGCGCTAATGTGACAGTACACTAAGAACAATATAAGAAGTATTGAATAATTCATATATAGTTCAGTGTTAAATTCAGTTCTACAATAGCAGCAATATTAGTGGTATTTACGATAGCAGTTAGTGTATGAAATGATCATTTAGGCGAAATTTAAGGTTAAAGGTTAACCTAAATGATAACTTAAAATAAAAGTTTATTGAAACACCTCAAGTGTCTATGTTGATTACTTTACAAATACTGTTTCAATTTGTCTTTAATTTAATAATTAGCTAGTACCGACTAAACGAAGTATTTTGCGGCAAAAAAGTTTTATATAGCATTACATACTAATGAAATTACTCGACAGTGAGAAATGGCCGTTGAGACCTAAGAGCTAAATTTTTATATACTTTCCGATCATAACGGTCCGAGATCGGAACCAATAGTATTAGGGCATCGAAAAAGTTTATTTAAGGTCAACTTCGTCAAATGGCGTATTTTTTAAGAAATAATATTACCAAGTGATACTACTAGTTTCATGCATAACAAAAATGTTATTATTATCCGGTGAGATCTTCTGTAGCGGGAGCAATAGTAGAAAATATCCAAAAAAGTAGGTGCAAAAAGAATTTTTTTGAGATGGCAAAAAAGTTTAAAATAACTTTAAATCGCAATTGGGTATTAAAGTTATAACCTTATAAGCGACATCAAGCCCAAAATGAATAACCCCTGATATTACTTAATGGTCCTTTTCTCTGTCTCCCTGATTAAGAAGCTTCGTAAAGGGCATCAAGATGAACAGGAATAAACCATGGAAGAGAAACCGTTTTTGTGTTGGTATCGATGGCAAGAGGGGGAGTAAGGGTTTTTTGGCTGGAATTGTGGGCCGGGGAAGATTCGACAATATCGAACTCGGATTCTTTTTCTTGGTAAACAGTGTTTTCTTGTACTTCGACAAAGTCTGGAGCGAGAGAAGCCCATCTTTGAGGCGGTACTACGGACCATAGGTAGATCGAACCGGAATCAAGACCAGTAGCGACTAGTAACGGACGAGAAGGATGCCAGCGAACATCTACCAGTTCTTCTTTAGGGCCTTCAAAGATCTTAACTAAAGAACCAGCGGCGGTTTCCCACATGTATATGCCATGCTGTTCGTCGTATATAGTGGCTAAGATATAGTCGCCCGAGGGAGCGGGGACGGCATTGTTAAACTGCAAGCGATTGACGATATCCTGGAACTTGTGGACGGGAGTGAAATCCCAGGTTTCGATTGGCGCGTCCCAGTCGATATTGAATAGTCTTAGTGCTCGGTCGTTGCTATTAATTACTAATTGAGAGCGAGCTGATGAAGAGGACGAGGACATGTTGATGGTCAGTTCTTTAATAGCTCCTGAAGAGACCGAGAACGATCGCAAATGCGATCGAGTATTAGTATTGTAGACATCCACTGTGCCTTGAGTAGTCGCACATAGAATATATAAACCGTTTGGAGAGAACGTAGCGTCCGGCACAGCGTCCGGTACAGCATCCAATGGTGGTTGCAACTCAATAAAAGTGGTTTGTGACTGAGCCAGATCCAACAATTTCGGTTGATCGTTCATAAACACCGCCAATACCAATAACTCAGTAACGGGACTACACACCGCACTAATAACCGGCGTATCGAAACAGAAACTACAATGTGGCTGGCCATTTACTACATCCCACACGACCAACTGGAAATCGCGGCCGGTGGAAACCAAATATTGGCCCGAAACGGACCACCACAGACTTTGGACTGGACGGGCGTGGTATTTCAAAACCCGCGCCACGCCAAATGTGTCGAGATCCGTAATCACGACTGTGCCGTCAAATAAGCCAGCCGCCAAATAATCGCCGTTGGGGCTAAATGCAATACAAACAGTTTGGCCGTAGTTTAGCACTTGGGTAAGCCGATCTGGATACTCTTGTGATACCAATGAAGGATCAAGCAGGGCAAGATTCATAAACAAAGAAAGAAAAAGAGAAGAAAAAAAGAAAAGAAAACAAAAACAAAAAGAAGATGTACAGAAGCACCGCCAGCAGCTGCTCAGTAGCAATAATAGTTAGTAATAATAGTTAGGTAAGAATTTAATTGGGTAAGAAAACAGTAATATTGGGAGGTAGCAATGTAAGTAGTGAGTGGTTGGCGTGGCTA
This sequence comes from Tortispora phaffii, assembly GCA_030574555.1. Classification (NCBI taxonomy): domain Eukaryota; kingdom Fungi; phylum Ascomycota; class Trigonopsidomycetes; order Trigonopsidales; family Trigonopsidaceae; genus Tortispora; species Tortispora phaffii. The sequence goes on along the minus strand of JAJMFE010000021.1, from coordinate 77,088 downwards.
GCGTTGGCACATTATGCATTGCCATAGCAACCAGTTTCTAAAATTTACTCCTACCGGTTTGTCGACCATCACACGTAGCCAGTACCGCACCCCTCACTCCGCCACCATGACGGTGCAGTTTGCGTATTCGAGTGCTCCGCTGCGGACCATTAAAGAGGTAAGTAATATCGCTATTTTGATTTTTTTGTTGTTTTTTGCTAACTTTCAGATCCAGTTGGGACTTCTCTCTCCAGAAGAGATCGTAAGTATTTCCCCTTTTATTATGCTTGGTTTGGTAGTGTTTTTTTTTTCTTGTTTGGTGGTACTGGGTGGTAGATATTCCTAAGGGAAAACTGGACTTCCAGTGGATTATATATTTGATATAGTTTGATTTTAACCATTTTTTTTTTTGTCTTTGTCGTTTTTGCTTCTGCATGGCCTATTCTGGCTCGGATTTGGTTGTTTGTCTTGTGTTCGGTGCTTGCTTATCGGCTTAGCACCCCAAACAGAAGACGAATAGCTAATTAGTGCAGCTATAGATTACAACGAGAACAAAAAAGAAAAAAAGAAAAAAGAAAGAAAAAAAACAAAAAACTACCTATCGCTGCTATTGCTGCTATTGCTGCGATTTCTGTTATTATATCTCGCTTCAGACATTCTAACCACAGAAAGCCATTTCGGTGGCCAAGATCGAATATCCCGAGACAATGGATGAAACTCGGATGCGTCCCCGTGTCGGCGGCCTTAACGATCCCCGGCTCGGCTCGATCGATCGCAACTTCAAGTGCCAGACCTGCGGCGAAGGCATGGCCGAATGTCCCGGCCATTTCGGCCACATCGAGCTCGCCAAACCCGTGTTCCATATCGGCTACATCACCAAAATCAAAAAAGTCTTGGAATCCGTCTGCTTGCATTGCGGCAAACTGCTGCTTGACGATTCCAACCCGGCGTTTGCGGCCGCTACTCGTATCCGCGACCCCAAACGCCGCTTCCAGGCGGTTTGGACCTTGTGTCGCTCCAAAATGGTCTGTGACGCCGATATTGTCGATGAAGATCGTGATTTTGCCTTTGGCGCGGACCCCAGCAACCCCAATAATGGATCGGCGACTCAACACCATTCTCACGGCGGCTGTGGGAACGCCCAGCCCATTATTCGTCGCGATGGCCTGAAGCTGATCGGCACCTGGAAACGTGACAAGCACGCCGAAGACTCCGATCAACCCGAACGTCGCCAACTGACGCCTGAAGAGGTCCTGAATGTGTTCAAGCACATGTCCGCGGAAGATATCCGTAGTTTGGGCTTGAATGAAGACTACGCTCGACCGGAATGGATGCTCATCTCCGTGCTGCCCGTCCCGCCTCCGCCGGTGCGCCCGAGTATTGCTATCAACGATACCGCCCGGGGCGAGGACGATTTGACCTCTAAGCTCGCCGATATTTTGAAAGCTAGCGCAAACGTGCAGCGCTGTATCCAAGAAGGCGCCCCGGCCCACGTCATCAACGAATTCGAAACCTTGTTGCAGTACCATGTGGCAACCTATATGGACAACGATATTGCCGGCGTGCCTCAGGCCATCCAGAAATCCGGCCGGCCCGTCAAGTCCATCCGCGCCCGGCTTAAGGGCAAAGAAGGCCGGTTACGGGGTAATCTCATGGGCAAGCGTGTGGACTTTTCCGCCCGAACCGTCATCACCGGCGATCCGAACTTGTCCCTCGATGAAGTCGGGGTTCCGCGAAGCATCGCCCGCACCCTCACCTATCCCGAGGCAGTCACTCCTTACAACATTCAGCGCTTGAGCCAGCTAGTCCAAAACGGCCCTAATGAACATCCGGGCGCCAAGTATATTATCCGCGACACCGGCGAACGCATCGATCTCCGATACCATAAGCGCGCCGGCGATATCCCCTTGCAGTACGGCTGGATTGTCGAACGTCATATCCAAGACGGCGACCCAGTCTTGTTTAACCGCCAACCGTCTCTCCATAAAATGTCCATGATGGCTCATCGCGTTCGAGTTATGCCCTACTCTACTTTCCGTCTCAATCTTTCTGTCACTTCCCCCTATAACGCCGATTTCGACGGCGACGAAATGAATTTGCATGTCCCTCAATCGGAAGAGACCCGCGCAGAACTGTCCCAGCTCGTCATGGTCCCCTTGCAGATCGTTTCTCCACAATCCAATAAACCGGTCATGGGCGTGGTTCAGGACGCTCTATGCGGCATCCGTAAACTTACTCTCCGGGATACTTTTCTTACCTATGACAAGGTCATGAACATCTTGATGTGGGTTCCTAATTGGGATGGTTTGGTCCCCCCTCCCGCCATTTTGAAACCGCAGCCCTTGTGGACCGGAAAGCAAATGGTCAGTCTTTGTATCCCTAAAGGTATTAATTTAATTCGTCTCGACGATAAGACTCCCTTTTCTTCTCCCAAAGATACTGGCATGCTTATCGAGAACGGTGAAGTTATCTTTGGCGTGGTCGATAAGAAAACCGTGGGAGCTACCAGTGGAGGTCTGATTCATACTATTATGCGGGAGAAAGGCCCCCAGATTTGTTGCAACTTCTTTACTGGTATCCAGATGGTGGTTAATTACTGGCTTCTTCACAACGGCTTTTCTATCGGTATCGGCGATACCATCGCCGATGCGGCTACTATGCGTGATATTACCAATACCATTAGAACCGCTAAAGATAAAGTCCAAGAAATTATCCGTGATGCTCAAGAAAATCGTTTGCCGCCCGAGCCCGGTATGACTCTTCGTGAATCATTCGAGCACAAGGTAAGTCAGACCCTCAATCAGGCCCGTGATACGACCGGTCGTTCCGCTGAAATGAGTTTAAAAGACCAGAATAATGTCAAGCAGATGGTCACTGCTGGTTCGAAAGGTTCTTTCATCAACATCTCGCAAATGTCGGCTTGTGTAGGCCAACAGATTGTTGAAGGTAAACGCATTCCTTTTGGTTTCAAAGATAGAACCCTTCCCCATTTTACTAAAGATGATTACAGTCCCGAATCTCGTGGGTTTATAGAAAATTCTTATCTTAGAGGTTTGACTCCCCAGGAGTTTTTCTTTCACGCTATGGCTGGGCGTGAAGGTCTCATTGATACCGCCGTCAAAACCGCCGAGACCGGTTATATTCAGCGTCGGCTTGTCAAGGCTCTGGAGGATATCATGGTTCAGTACGATGGAACTGTTAGAAACTCTCTGGGTGATGTTATTCAGTTTGTTTATGGTGAGGATGGTTTAGATGGTGCTCAGGTTGAGAAACAAACTATCGACACCATGGCCGGATCCGATGAGTTCTTTGAAAAACGTTATAAAATCGATCTTATGGATCCTAAAAAGGCTTTAAGTCCCGCACTACTTGAGGTGGGCAATGAAATATTGGGTGATGTAAAGTTGCAAAAGGTGCTGGATGCTGAATACCAGCGTCTCTTGCAAGATCGTAAATTTTTGCGCACGGTGGTCTTTTCCAATGGTGAGAATAATTGGCCTTTGCCAGTTAATATCCGTCGTGTGATTCAAAATTCACAGCAAATTTTCCGTATCGACGGTAACCGTCCCAGTGACCTCACTCCTTTGGAGGTCGTAGAAATGGTTGAGGATTTGCTAAAGAAGATTATTGTTATTCGTGGGGATGGAAGTGTCTTAACCGAGGCACAGAAGAATGCTACTACGTTGTTCTCTTGTTTAGTCCGTTCTCGTTTGGCTACCAAGCGGGTGTTTGAAGAATATAAACTAAATCGTGCTGCATTTGAGTGGGTGATAGGTGATATCGAAGCTCAGTTCACCCGAGCAATTGTGGCGGCTGGCGAAATGGTAGGAGTTCTTGCAGCCCAGTCTATTGGTGAGCCTGCCACACAGATGACTTTGAACACTTTCCATTATGCAGGTGTGTCGTCTAAGAATGTAACTTTAGGCGTTCCTCGTCTCAAAGAAATTCTTGGTGTTGCCAAGTCTATTAAAACCCCGGCTCTTACGGTTTATTTGGAGAAGGAATACGCATCAGATATTGAAAAGGCTAAAACGATTCATTCTGCGATTGAGCATACTTGTTTAATCAATGTGACTGCGCGTACACAGATTTATTATGATCCAGATCCCAAATCTACTGTAATTGAAGAAGATTTAGATACCGTGGAGTCCTATTTCGACATTTATGACGAAGCCGTGGAGGCTAACTTATACAAACAGTCCCCATGGCTTTTGCGTTTGGAGCTGGATCGTGCTAAAATGTTAGACAAGCAACTCACAATGAGTCAAGTTGCCGAAAGGATTCAGCAAAGTTTCGAGGATGACCTGTTTGTGATCTGGTCCGAAGATAATGCTGATAATTTGGTCATTCGTTGTCGTGTGATTCGCGATCCCAAGAATATGGATGAGGAAATGGATGCAGAAGAGGATCAAATATTGAAGCGGATCGAGCAACATATGTTGGAATCCATCACCTTACGTGGTATACAAGGAATCGACCGGGTGTTTATGATGGAACATAAGATCAATGTTCCTTCGGTTTCTGGTGAATATGAAACCAAAAATGAATGGGTTTTGGAAACAGATGGAATCAATTTACAAGAGGTGATGGCAATTCCTGGAGTTGATTATACTAGAACTTATTCCAACTCCTTTGTTGAAATTCTGTCTGTGTTAGGTATTGAAGCTACTAGGTCTGCACTGTTCCAAGAGATTCAGAATGTCATTGCGTTTGATGGTTCTTATGTAAATTACCGGCACATGGCACTGTTGGTGGACGTAATGACATCTCGAGGCCATTTGATGGCCATTTCTCGTCATGGCATTAATCGTGCAGATACTGGAGCACTGATGCGTTGTTCATTTGAGGAAACGGTGGAAATTTTACTGGATGCGGCGTCTTCGGCGGAACTTGATGATTGCCGAGGAGTTTCTGAAAACGTGATGCTTGGACAAATGGCGCCGTTAGGCACGGGATGTTTCGATGTCTTGTTGGATGATGCCATGTTGAGTACTCTTCCTAACGATTTGTCGCGGGTGATTGTTCCAGCTGGAGGAACGGCAACCTCATTTGCGGACGGAGGAGCTACTCCGTACGATACTAGGTCACCGATCTACATGGAAAAGAATACACTTGGATCGTTTGACCCGAACTCAGCCTTTTCTCCGATTGTGGCTGCTGGAATGGACGATCGGGGCGGATTATCTGAATATGGAGGATTTGGTACCAGTCCGTATGGAGCAGGAGCGACATCTCCGGCATATAGTCCAAGTACATATTCTGGAGCCACGTCGCCGATGTCATTTGGTGGTACGAGCCCAGCTTTTGGAGGTTCTGGATACGGGGCGACATCGCCGCGATACTCGCCTACATCGCCTTCGTATGCTCCTACGTCGCCGCGATACTCACCAACCTCCCCGTCGTATTCGCCAACCTCACCGCAATACTCACCAACTTCGCCGTCTTATTCACCAACCTCACCGTCTTATTCGCCAACTTCGCCGTCATACTCGCCGACATCGCCGCAATATTCGCCTACATCGCCGCAATATTCGCCGACTTCACCGCAATATTCGCCTACGTCGCCACAGTATTCTCCGACTTCACCGCAGTATTCGCCTACTTCGCCGCAGTATTCTCCGACTTCACCGCAGTATTCGCCTACGTCACCGCAGTATTCGCCTACGTCGCCGCAGTATTCTCCGACTTCACCGCAGTATTCACCTACGTCGCCGCAGTATTCGCCTACATCGCCTAAATACTCGCCTACTTCACCACAATACTCGCCTACTTCACCACAGTACTCTCCCACTTCTCCCAAGTACTCGCCGACGTCACCGAAATACTCACCAAAGTCACCGCAACATTAAGCGCTCACTTTTGAGGAGAGGGAAAGAGAATAGGCTCACACAAAACTCCCCCGCCCCCCGCCTCACCCAAAAAAAAAAAGAAAAAAAAAAATAGAAGAACAACAAAAGCCACCAAAAGCTCCCTGGAATTGGAAGCATTATATTGTCAGATTAGTCCTATAAAAATTATATATAGCATTTTTTTTACCGACCTATAAAGTACTACCAGGTAGTATTAGAATAGTAAGGATAGGAAGGCTGTGATTGGCTGATTGGCCAATTGCCATGATTCGGTCATACACATATATATATATTTAGTATTTGTGGTTCCAAAAAAAACGCTCCCAGTTATTATATCTGCCAACAATTGTGCAATTAAACAATTGCTAGCCCAATTCGACAGATTTTTGATTTTATTCTTTTTCTATTGAATTAGATACTATTTATTTTTTGTTTACAATTGAACAGATATTACTAAGAAGTATGGCAGTTTTAGGATACGCAAGCCGGGCGGCACGGCCGATGGCCGTAGGCGTTCGCCACCCTGTGAGTCGGCTAAGCCGGGGATTTGCGCATCAGAGTGCACCGAGAATGTCAATTGACAGCAAGAAGGTGCGCAATGGCGTTATTGCGCTGGGTGTGGTTGGAGGGACGATGGCGCTGCTGCACCAGCCGGCGGCGGCGGAGGTGAACCCGCCGGCGTTTACTGGGGACTGGGTTGATTTGAAGTTGGCGAAAATCAGCCAAGAGTCGCACGACACGCGGGTGCTGCGATTTGCGTTGCCGGACCCGACGTCGGTGGCGGGTCTGCCGGTGGCTTCGGCGGTGTTGACGAAGTTCACGAAGGAGAACGGGAAGAACGTGATTCGCCCGTACACGCCGATTTCGCCGGAATCTGCGCAGGGCTATGTTGATTTTGTGATCAAGCACTACGAGGGAGGGGCAATGTCGACACATATTTTCTCGTTGAAGGAAGGAGACACGCTGGCGGTGAAAGGCCCGATTCCCAAGCTGCCGATCTCAGCGAACACGTATAAGACGATCAGCATGATTGGCGGCGGTACTGGAATCACGCCGTTGTTCCAGGTGCTGCAGTCGCTGGTGAACAATCCGGATGACAAGACGAAGATCACGCTGATCTACGGCTCACAGACCGAGAAGGATATTCTGCTGAAGAGCGAGATCGACCAGTTGGTGTCGAAAGCGCGGGACCGGGTGACTGTGCACTACTTTGTGGATAAGGCGGGGTGGACATGGAGAGGCCACAGCGGGTACATCAGCAAGGATTTTTTGAAGGAGAACATTCCGGGTCCGGGCACCGAAGGCCACAAGGTGCTGGTGTGCGGTCCGCCTGCGCTGTACAATGCTATTTCTGGAAACAAGGTTTCCCCGACCGACCAGGGAGAGCTGACGGGAGCGTTGAAGGAGCTGGGTTACAGTGCCAGTGAGGTGTTCAAGTTTTAGCGGCCATTGCACAGCCATTGCGACCATTGCAGAGCCATTGGCAGCATGGTTGCCATTGTGCGGCCATTGCAGCCATTGCAGCCATTGTGCAGCAGACAATAGGCGTCCACGGATGTCAGCGGAAATCCACTGACATCCACTAACGTCTAAGGAGCGCTACTTATTTGTGACTATCTCGTTAGCAGCTGCTACTAGTGCTACTAGTGCTACTAGTGCTACTATTCTCATTGTAGAGTGACACTGGAAATTAGACCACTGGGAAGTAAGGTAGAACGTAGAAAGCGACATGGGGGATGGTCGTAAAACCAAAGATCGAATTAGCAAAAAAGCGTCGAGAAACCAAACTAAACCCGGCCGTGAGTTATATGATCCAGACGAGTTCCGGCTATTTGTAGGGAACCTGGGCCCGGATGTGAAAGAAGAGGAGTTGCGGGCGGGATTTGCACAGTACGAGAGTTTGGGGCAGGTGCGAGTGATTATGAACCGACAAACGGAGAAAACCAAGGGATATGGATTTGTAGGATTTCAAAAGGCCGAGGATTATTTGCGGGCGTTTAAAGAGATGAATGGAAAACATGTAGGCGGACGGCCGGTGCAGCTAAAACGGGCTGGAATTCGGCGAGACAAGCAGTCCGAGAAGCTGGAGAAGTCGGAGAAGTCGGAGAAGTCGGAGAAGTCGGAGAAGTCGGAGAAGTCGGAGAAATCCGAGAAGAAACAACCGGTGCAGATGCTCGGCTAGCAAGAGAAAATAGAGAAAAGACAAAAGAGAGAAACAATGTGACAGGAATGAAACAAATGGAATAAATGGAATAACAGCTACAGCTACAGCTACAGCGATCTATGAGCTACAACGACGTTTAGGAAATGTAAAGTACAAGCAATGCCACTACAATATAAAAACAAAGTAATACCGAACTAAAATAAACGAAATCAATTAATATGTTTCTACTATTGATGCTATTGCTGCTATTACTGCTATTGTTGCTATTGCTGCTATTGCTGCTATTCTGCTATTCTGCTATTGGGTTTGTCCCAGAACCTGGGATTAGGAAATTCTATTTAACCCACATCACACCTTGCCTATAGTCCCTTTGATGAGCAAATCCATACAAGAACAACTTGCCGAGCAAGATCGATTATTAGAACAGTTACAAGCATCGCGCGAGTCTACGGAGCTGGCAAACGGCGGTGTTGAAACCTCAGCCGCAGCGTCGTCGGCCAGCCCGATCGCCGATTATATGGCTGCACACCCGGTTTTCAGTTCTGTAGCGGGAATTTGTGGATTGTTTGTAGTTGGATACGGAATCGGCGCCGTTTGCTCGAAGAACAAAACAACCAAGTTCCCGAAAGGCGGGTTTGGGCCGAAAATGCAGCGTCGAGAAGCTTTACAGATTCTCGGGTTGAACGAGCGGACGGCCGTGAAAAACAAAGTCAAAGATGCCCATCGACGAATCATGTTATTAAACCATCCGGATCGTGGAGGATCGCCGTATTTGGCTACCAAGATCAACGAGGCCAAGGATTTCTTGGAAAAGAACAAGCGATAGGTAAGAGCAGAAAGAGAAGAGCAGAAAGAGAAGAGCAGAAAGAGCAGAAAGAGCAGAAAGAGTAGAAAAAGTATAGTGTATGTAAATAGTATACTAATATAGAGCAGAGTATGTAGTGTAGTTAGTGTAGTTATTGTAGTATTGTAGTATTGTAGTATTGTGTAGTATTGTGTAGTATTGTGTAGTATAGTATACTATAGTAGTTATTATGTAGTATTGTGTAGTATTGTATAGTATAGTATAGTATAGTATAGTATAGTATTGTAGTATGTAATATAGTAATATAGTATTGTAGTTATTATGTAGTTATTGTAGTATAATGTAGTTATTGTAGTATAGTATAGTATAGTATAGTATAGTATAGTATAGTATAGTATAGTATAGTATAGTATAGTATAGTAGTGTAGTGTTGTAGTATGTAATATAGTAGTGTTGTATTGTAGTATTGTGTAGTATAGTATTGTAGTTATAGTATAATGTAGTTATTGTAGTATAATGTAGTTATTGATCCATTTGACCAAACATCTCCGGCTCACCATCTAAATCTGAATCATCCTCATCGACGTCCTCGTCCTCGTCATTGTCGTCGATTTCCGAGGAAACCGATCGAGGCCCCGGACGGATCAAGCTAGGCACACTGCCGGGGATCTCGTCGTCGACCGACTCGTCGGTCATGGACACCAGAATCGACGCCGCTTCCAGAAGCTGCACTTGTTGGTGTTTCGATAACGGCAAATTCGACGTCATCGCCCATTCGGGCGTGTGTTCCCAAAGGTGTTTCGTCAGACATGAAATGTGTTTGTAGCCTTTCCCGCAGGCTTCGCATTTGAGTTCTTCTTTCAGCCGCCCGGAATCACCTTCAGAGATCCGGCGCCGTACAAGCTGTTTGCTAAGAAACGACATGCCTTGACTGCTGGGCGACGGACTGGTCGCCGGCATGGAATAGGGCGAATGCGCTCGAGGAAGAATCCTCCTTCGATTGCTATGATGCTGGGTTAGTAAAGAAAGAGAAAAGGTAGCAGAGTAGCAGAGTAGCAGTGGAGTAGAAGAGCAGTGAGTAGAAGTAGCAGTGGAATAGAAGCAGCAGTGAGTAGAAGAGCAGTGAGTAGAGTAGCACAAAACTCTATATTGTACTAAATTGTATAGTACAGTACAATATTGTACTTTCGGTTGTACTCTACATATACATCAGTAGCTACTTTCGTAGCTACTTCTGTTCTGTATGCACTGCTGTATGCACGGCTGCTTCTGCATCTGGCGTCTTGTGACATCGACCCCAAAGGCTCAACCGAAATTTAAAGTTCAGCCCGATCTGGCAAAGGCGGGGAGACTTGATCGTACAAAGAACCATGTAGAATCAGACCATAAAACCACAACAAAACAAGGAAAATCGTCAAAAAAATATTGTTGATATTTCAAAAACCATGGTATATACAAGGTTATACTATATAGTACAATGTATGCTGCAAATATGAACCCCTAAAAAGTGTCCACACGATCGGCCCTTTCTAAGCAAGGGTCAAAGAGCACCCAGAAACTTACCGTGATAGGAATAGCTGCCGTCATGTAGCCAGAATAAAAAGCAATATAGTATGCAGAAATGCAGTATTAAAGTAGATAGCTATCTGCAGTATTTACGTAGTATTGCAGTTAAGTGAGCTGGTTGTGGTGGTGATTAGTGGTAAGTAGTGTGTGTAGTGGTATGTAGTTTGTGTAGTGTGTGGTAATTGGTTTAGTTTATATACTGATTTTCTTTTATCTTTAGATTCTCCCGGCGTTGTGTGTGTGTGCTTGCTGCGCGCGCGCGGATCACCCAATAACGTTGCCATGACAACGCCATTGGGTGAGGTCACTGAGGGTGTGATTGCTCCCAATTAAGATAAACATAGCTACCAATAATACTTACACACTGCTTACACTTTTAATTACTGCTAAATACCAGTACAAGCCCCTGCAGAACTTTCCTACTAAACTAAACCAGCTAAACCAGCTAAAACAATCTAGTTGCTAACCACTCTTTCTCGCTAACACTCTGTGCGCTACACATCATGTCTGAGTACTCACGACAGGAATTGGTTTCCTGGGTGAATGAACTACTCGGACTGCAATTGTCCAAAGTCGAGCAAATGGGCACCGGCGCCCCTTATTGCCAGATCTTCGACTCGATTTTCGGCGACGTGCCCATGCACAAGGTCCGGTTCGACGCCAGTTCCGAGTACCAGTATTTAAACAACTTCAAGGTTCTCCAGCAAGTGTTTCTGAAACATCACATCGACCGGCCGATCTCCTCGGACCGGTTGGTGAAGTGTCGGTTCCAGGACAATTTGGAGTTTCTGCAATGGACCCGCCATTTCTGGGACTCCATGTACCCGGGTGGCGACTACGATGCCATTGGTCGCCGCAAAGGACAAGCGCCAGCGCCAAATTCAGGCGCCCGGCCGCGTCCTCGCCCGGTATCGGCGTCGTCATCGTCAACGTCGCGTCCAGTGTCGTCAACAACACGTCCAGTGTCACGACCAATAGCGACTCGACCGGCTCAAAGAACAAGTGCTGCTCGACCGATCAACGGGTTCGGAGGTGCGATGGCTCGAGCTAAGCCAGCAGCGGCAGCGGCAGGAGCAGCAGCAGCAGCAAGCCCGGCGGCAGCTATACCCGATCCGACCGAACAATTGCTGCACGATGTTTCTCGACTAACGGCCGATGTCGAAAGCTTGAAAGCCAGCATTGCCGAAGTCGAGGGTGAGCGTGACTTCTACTATGCCAAGCTGCGGCAGGTCGAAATGCTGCTCCAGGCTCTAGACGAGAACGAGAAACAGGATTCGGCCGGGATCGACCAGTCGGACGTCGATCTTTTTATGCGTCTAGGAGTACCGTTACATTCAGATGTCCGCACTTTGGTCAACCGTATTTTAAAGGTCATGTATACCCAAGAGGACGGTTTCCAAGCTGAAGACCAGCAGCAATTTGACGACCAACCGCAACTAACAGACCAAATACCAAATCAAACCGGTTTAGAAGATGCCATTGCAGCAGTTTCAGTGGCTTCAAATTCTGATGACATTTTCTAGTGCTGTTGCTGCTGCTGCTGCTGCTGTCGCTGCTGCTACTGTTGCTGCTACTACCTTCTGCTACTAAACCCACCCTACCAGAAAATGCTCTCTCTTCTTTTCAATTACTTACTGTTACGACTTTCAAATATTGAATTTATTTCATTAGATTCATATTTGTGTTTATATCTGTGTTCTGCTATTCTGCTGTTCTGCTGTCCTGTTCTGCTAGTAATGTCTTGTTCTCCCAACTCTCTGTTCTCCCAACTCTCACCTCTTAATCTTCATGGACTATTCCATCGGGAGTTTGGAAGACTACATTCCAAGCAAAACCCATGCGTTCAGTTTAGGATTGTTTTGTGGAATTTCAATCGCGTTGACGTTTCCTGCTTTGTTTGATAAATTGCGCGCGTTGGTTCATGTCGCCGAAATCGCGTTGTTCTGGATCGCGTTACTAATAGGACTGTCCCGCTATGTAATACCCAACTCCAACTATTCCAGCGAGGCCAGTAATCCACACAAAAATGATGAACCGCTCAGTCAAATTCGATCGACAATTAAAAACCAGAACAGTGTGAACTTACTGGAATCTAATTGGACGACTTACGATGGCGATCAAGTTACTTTAAGAGTCGAGTCGATCTTGGCCCACGAGTCCAAATCCGATTCTGAGGTCTCCCAAGGCTGCTGCGCGATCTTCCGGCCCGACGAAATCTTGTTGATTAATGGCCCCAATCATTTCAAAGTCTCGGTTTCCGATATCGTCAGCAACGAGCCGCGTTTGGACCGCTACATTATCTCTACTCAACAAATACGTCTCGAACTGATGGTAGTCCCTGCCGACCAGTCCTTGATTCCTCGAGCCGCCGCTATTCTACGGTCTTCCTACCGCGCGCCATCAATATACGAGTTATAGTGTTCAATAGTACATTATTGTCTGTGACCAGACAATAATCTGTATTGGTTATCTCAAGGTTATTCTAGGGTTACTATCAAGGCTATCGTCAATCTTTGTCTTACATCCTCTTACATCTTTGTCTTACATCTTCTTAGCGGAGTACTCCAATTGTCTCTCGCTTGCTGGCTGTCTTTATAGCACCCGACGGTCGGCAAGGACCCGGGTGATTTCTCCCCGGTCCGAACCGGCCATCAGGCGATCGAACCACACCAGCAAAGCGCCAGCGCTGCCGGTGGTCGCAGTGGCCGAAGGAGCATACGAGGACTGGCCGGTGGGCTGGACAGAAATCGGAGGACTCGACATGCCGCGGTAGATATATTTGAACAGAACCTCGCGCTGGGATGGTGAGAGACTGGACACAATGGCAGGGATATCGGACCCGCGGATAGCACAGAGAAGTTCAATTACAGCCGAAGCAAAAGACGTCCGGGTATCGGGCGGTGCACCGTACGGCGGGTTATCCAAGGCGTAGATTAAAGCGTCTTTGGCGTTCCCGCGGGCGGCCTGGCTCTGAAGCTGGGGGATTTGGGCTGCGACGTCGTTGGCATCTAACGGAACAACTGTCGGCACGACGGGCGGCAAGGGTTCGTCGACAACCAAACTGCGGAAATCCATTATTTAGCTAGTGGAACAACAATCGGACTAGCGGACAAGCGGACAAGTGTAATTAAATAGAAGTAGAAGTAGAAGTAGAAGTGGAGTGGAGTGGAAGAATTGGGAGATTCAAGGTTCTATAAAAGATACCAAGTGCCCAATTAGGTGGCACCAATCAGGGTTGCCCGGTAATAGTGAATTGATAACACAGATAGAGCAGACAGAAGACAGGATAGAAAAGAAAAGAAAATAAAAGAAAAGAAAAGAAAAGGAAAAGAAAAATTAGAAGAAAAGTGCGCTAGAAGGAAAGTGCGTTAGAAAGTACAAGGACTTTGTGGCAGAGACAGCAGAGTGGAGGGAAAAGAAGCCATTAAGTGAAGCCATTAAGTGGTGTTGGCTTCTGGCGTTGGTTGCTGGTGTTGGTTGCTGGTGGATTCAATCTTCTTCAGCATTGTGCAGTGCACTAGCAGTGCACTAGCAGTTGCACGAAGAAGGAGGTGCTGACGGAGAAGAAAGATCAACACGGTCGGGAGTGGCTGGAGCACGGGTTGGAGGAGCAGCTTCCGGCAAGGCGGTGGCCAAAGCAGTGAAGATCTCTTGCACATTATAGCCGGATTTGGCGGAGGCCTCAAAAAACAACAAGTTCTGGTCATCGGCCAACGCCTGGCCCTCGGAGGTGGCGACTCGAGGCCCGTCTTCGGCCAAGTCGACCTTATTGCCCACCAAGGCAATGACGATGCCCGGATTGGCCTGAGCATGCAGTTCCGAGACCCAGTGGCGGGCCTTAACAAACGAAGCGGGTTTGGTGATATCGTAAACAACCACTGCGGCTTGAGCGTTGCGATAATACATCGGGGCCAAGGAGGCAAACCGTTCCTGGCCGGCGGTGTCCCAGATCTCGAATTTGACGACTTTTCCGGGCACGGCACACTTCTGGGTGAGAAACGCCGCGCCAATGGTGGGTTCTTTATGTTCCTGGAACTCGTCAGAAACAAACCGCAGTACTAACGACGATTTTCCGACGGCCGCCTCGCCGAGAAGCACGAGTTTTACTGATACTTGAGGTTTTGGGTCCATTGTGGCTGGGAGAAGAAAGTGGAGTTGGGACAAGAGATAAAAGAGAGAGAAAAGAAGAGAAGAGACGGAACAAAAGGAAAAACAAAGGAAGAAAAACAAGAGTTAAAAAAAGAATAAAAAAAAAGAATAAAAAAAAAATAAAAAGGGTTACAGAATGTTAAGACAGACTACAACAGATGCAACAACTACAGCAAAAGCGACAAGCACGAGAACCCTATGATTAGTAATTGCTTACATAAGCACAATACCGTTAGTATCTTTGCCTGTGTTGTCACTGTCTCTGTGCTCGTCAAATCTTACACTACAATTATCCGTCTATCAAATGCTACGCTATTGTGGTACGTAATTAGACACATTAGCTAGCCAGAGATCTGGCCAAGACAAGTGCCAAAAAGGTTGTCGTATGATCATCAGTCCATTAGCTACTTAGGCACCTCAAACACTACCTGCTTGCCAGTCAAGCGCTGGTAAACAGCCTGGAACGATTCAAGCTTGTAGTCAATCGCACTGGCGTCCTTGCTGTCCAGGTACACCTTCAGCTGCTTGCTGCCGCCCACCAAATGGCGGGTGCGCTTGCCGGTGATCTCGGTCGGGTAGACCAAGTCCTCGAGAATCGCGTCGTGGACAGCAGTCAAGGTGCGGGAACGGGGGCGTTTCTGGGTCTGGCGAGAAAGCCGGCCGGGGCGGGGCAGGATCCGGCGCTGGCCCACAAACACAACATGGCGGTCGGCAAACTTCTTCTCCAACTCCCGGACCAAGCGAGCCTGCACGGCGTGGAACTTGGCCAAAAGCGGCACGGGCACAAACACCACAATCGCCTTACGGCCTTCTTTGACCTCGATCTCCCGGGCGGCCGAGATCTGCAGCACCCGCAGTTCCGGCAGAGAGTCCGAGCCGGACTTCTCGATCTCGACAAGTGCCTGGCCAATTTGCAGCTCCAAATCAGACGGAGATTCCGATGCTACCTTGTTATAAGCAGACATCTTTTTTTGTGTGTGGAGGGGGGGTGTATGTGTTTATATAAGAAAAAGACAAGTTTAAACGGTGGTTGAAGAATACCTGTTAAGGGTTAGTTGGCGTGCTGGTCCCAACCTGGCGTGACTGTCAAATAGGGTTGGTTGTTGGGCGGTTGGTTGTTGGACCAGCACTAGGACGGACTGTAGTTGGGCGGTTGGTCACGTGATACTGGGACTAAGTTGTCGCCAAACTCACTTTCCTTTATTAGCCAATCCGGCCAGTTGTGTAAATTTGCTTATTTCCGACTCGCCCGGGATCTGCCCCGCTGGTTAGTTGTTCCAATAATACGCTATGATATCATAAAAGTTGTTTTTGGTCCAATTCAACATTGTTAGTTACTATTACAGTCACTAACATCGTGACTACGTTATCTTACAGTGTTGCTATTGATATGATAGGTTGATATTGATATGATATTGATATTGATATTGATAGGTTGATAGGTTTATCAATAAACTTTGATTATCGAAGTTGAACTCTAATTTCGACTATATCTATTCTATATCTCCCCTTTCTCCTTTTCACTACTGTTATTCTTGTTATAAATAGTATATCCATGTCGAATACCATTATTCATAACAATGGACCAAACAATCGGCCGAACAATCGGCCGAACAATGGACCAAACAATGGACCAAACAATGGACCAAACAATCCTTTGAATGGTCCTCCTCCATTACCTAGCGCCTTATCTTCTCTGAATTATACCTCTGTTCTTACCTTTTATTTGAATGGCCAAAAACAAGTCTTAGTAAATCCAAATCCCGAAGGAACATTGCTGGATTATTTGCGGTCTTCTGCTCGTTTGACAGGCACGAAACTTGGCTGTTCTGAAGGCGGTTGCGGTGCTTGTACCGTAGTGGTGGCTCATTTAGAATTCGATTCCAACCAAATTCACTATGCCGCAATTAATGCTTGTATTGCCCCGTTGGTGTTTGTAGAAGGCAAACATCTTATTACTGTCGAGGGAATTGGAGACTCCAAAAACCCGCATCCCGTACAAGAACGCATTGCTTATTATCACGGCAGCCAGTGTGGATTCTGTACTCCGGGCATCGTTATGTCGCTATATGCTCTATTGCGAAATACTAACAATAACCCTTCAAAGGAGAGTATTTCTGAAGCTTGGGACGGTAACTTGTGTCGTTGTACCGGATACAAACCGATCTTAGATGCGGCTTATTCTTTTGTCGACACTAAAGCGTCTTCTGCTAGCGGTTGTCCTCGTGCCGCAAATGGAACTTGTTGCAAAGATCGCAATACTACTAGCGCTACTAGCGCTGATTGCGCTACTAGCACTGTCAATGCTACTAGCGCTCTCAGCTCTGCTCTCCAGTCTTGCTCTGAGATAGACTTCTCTTTAGTTACTCCTAATGGAATGCCGCTCAAACCCGCTTATCAGCCAGATCAGGAACTTATCTATCCCCCGTTTCTTCGAACCTACCAATTTCCTTTGTTGTATTTCGGTAATCACCGCAAACTCTGGTTCCGTCCTACTTCGAAATCCCAGCTATTACAGATCAAAGCCGCTTTCCCGCTAAGCAAGATCGTAGGCGGATCTTCGGAAATCCAGATCGAAATCAAAATGAAAGCAGCCAATTATGCGGTCTCGATCTTTGCTAATGATATTCCTGAACTGGCCGGTTTTTCTTATTTACCCGGTAAAGGTCTGGAGTTTGGCTCTAATATCAGCTTATCTAAACTTGAACAGGTTTTGCATGCCTTAGTTCATGGCCCACCATTAAAAAATATACCGCAACTGGAATCTCACCAGTCTCGCTTTTATAAAGCCATGCTTGAACAATTGAAGTATTTCGCAGGACGACAGATCCGCAATGCTGCAACCCCCGCGGGAAATATCGCTACGGCTTCTCCTATATCTGATCTGAACCCCGTATTGGTGGCTGCTCACGCTATCTTAACTGTAGAAGAATACGGTAAAGATCCGATTGAGTTATCTATGAGCGATTTCTTTTTATCTTATCGGAAAACCCGTCTTCCTACTCAAGGCATCATCACCAAAATATTTGTCCCCCAGACCACCCCAAACCAGTTTGTGGTTGCTTATAAACAGGCCAAACGGAAAGATGACGATATTGCCATCGTTACTTCGGCTTTGTTTATCGATCTTTCTTCGTTGACTTCTTTAGCAGATTCAACCATTTTAGATGCGCGGTTAGTGTACGGCGGCATGGCTCCTATTACAACGGTAGCCAAGAACGCTTCCAAGTTTCTTGTTGGCAAGAAATTTCTCGAGAAGGAAACATTAGAAGGCACTTTCCAAGCACTAGAACAAGATTTTGATCTCCCCTATGGCGTCCCGGGCGGAATGGCGACTTATCGACGGAGTTTGGCGTTGAGTTTCTTTTACCGGTTCTATAATTATATCAAGTCTGAGATTCAAGTGGATTATGATATCGATGCGATCAGCGAAGTCACTCGAAACTCGGTGGTTGGTAAACGAGGATTAGTCAATCCTTTTGAAGATCGAATATTAGGCAAATCTAACCCTCACTTATCGGCCTTGAAGCAAGTTACGGGCGAGGCAGTGTATATCGATGATATGCCTCCTCAACACCAGGAATTGTTTGGTGCTCAAGTGATGTCTGAAAAAGCTCATGCCAAGATTAAATCGGTGGACTTTTCGGCGGCTCTCAAAGTAAGCGGGGTCGTTGATTATATAGATATCAATGATCTGCCCTCATCCGAGGCCAACTTATGGGGAACCCCTAATGGAATGGAGCCCTTTTTTGCCGATGAAGAGGTTCATTTTGCCGGACAATGTATCGGAGTTATATTGGCTGAATCGGAATTGGCGGCTTATGAAGGTGTGCGTGCGGTCCAAATTGAATATGAAGATTTACCCTGGATCACTACTATTGCCGAAGCGATCGCTGCGAACTCGTTTTTCAGCCATATCACCCCGACTACTACCAAGGGCGATCTCAAAGCGGGATTTTCGCAAGCCAAATACATCTTTGAAGGCGAGAATAACATGGGAGCCCAAGAACATTTTTACTTGGAGACCCAGGGAGCATTGGTGGTATATGAACCGGAGGATGGCGAGCTCAAGGTCTATTCGTCATCGCAGAATCCATCGGAAACCCAGCATTTTGTTGCTTCTGTGACCGGGGTGCCAGATTCACGAATCGTGTGCAAAGTGAAACGGCTTGGCGGCGGGTTTGGCGGCAAGGAGTCGCGGTGTGTGCAATTAGCGGGGTTGGCTGCGGTTGGAGCAGTGAAAACCAAGCGGCCTGTTCGGATGATCTTATCGCGATACGAAGATATGATGACGTCTGGACAACGACACCCGTTCTATTTCAAATGGAAGGTTGGGTTCGATGAGAATTACCATCTGATAGCCTATGAGAACGACATCTACTGTAATGCTGGCTGGACAGTTGATTTATCTCGAGGGGTTTTAGAGCGGGCCGTATTGCATTCGGACAATGTCTACTATTGTCCGAATGTGCAAATTCGAGGATACATGTGCCGGACCAATACGGCATCGAACACGGCTTTTCGAGGGTTCGGCGGGCCCCAGGGTATGTTTGCCATGGAATCCATTATGTATGAAGTTGCCGATCGTTTGCAAGTTGATCTGGATTGGCTTCGCGATATAAACATGTATAGCAAGTTTGAACAGCAATCCACGTCGTTTAAGCAGAAGATCACAGAAGATTTCACTGTCCCCGAGATTGTGAGCCAATTGAAAGAAGAAGCCAATTATGAAACGCGCAAACTGGCCGTGGCTCAGTTTAATCAAACCCATCGATTTATCAAACGAGGAATCACATTAACCCCTACGAAATTTGGAGTTTCGTTTGGAGCGTTGTTTTTGAACCAAGCCGGAGCATTGGTCCATATCTACCACGATGGTTCGGTATTACTGGCGCATGGCGGGACCGAGATGGGCCAAGGATTGCACACCAAGATGGCGATGATTTGTGCGCACGAACTGGGTGTGCCGTTAGAAGAAGTGTTTATTTCGGAAACGGCGACTAACACCGTTGCCAACACGTCGCCGTCGGCCGCGTCGGCCAGCAGCGACTTGAATGGCGGAGCAGTGGTAAACGCATGCGAACAACTGAATGAGCGATTAAAGCCGTACCGCGAGAAATTGGGGCCAGATGCGACCATGAAACAAATAGCGCATGCTGCGTATTTCGACCGAGTGAACTTATCGGCGAACGGATTCTACAAGACCCCCATGATCGGGTATGTATGGGGAGAAGAGAACCCATTGCCGGCGTTTTTATATTTCACGCAAGGCGCCTGTATAGCTGAAGTGGAAGTCAACATGCTCACAGGAGATTTCTCGGTGCTGCGAGCGGATATCAAGATGGACATTGGTCGTCCGATCAACCAAGCGATCGACTACGGCCAGATCGAAGGAGCGTATATCCAAGGCCAAGGGCTTTTCACTACCGAAGAATCATTATGGTTTTCCCATAATGGCCAGATTTTCACTCGGGGTCCGGGCGCTTACAAGATTCCTGGGTTCCGGGACATTCCTCAAGAGTTTAATGTGACGATGTTGAACGATCGGCCGTTTGAACATTTGAAGACAGTGCATAAAAGCAAAGGGATTGGAGAACCGCCGCTGTTTCTTGGATCGACAGTTTTATTTGCGATTCGAGACGCTTTAAAGAGTGCGCGGGCCGACAACGGGGTGAATACAATTCTTACGATCGATGCGCCCTGTACCGCCGAGACTATTCGCTTAGCTGCAGCCGATGCGATATCGCGCCGAGCAAAAGTCGAACGGAAAGAGGGAGAAAAGCCGTTTTTAATACGAGCTTAATAACAGCAGCTAGCACCTACGCTACTACACTACTACACTAATACATTACTACACTACTACTAATGCTACACTAATACACTACTACACTACTACACTACTACACTACTACACTACTACACTAATACACTAATACACTAATACATTAATACACTAATACACTAATACACTAATACACTAATACATTTCTACACTACTACACTAATACACTACTACACTAATACACTACTACACTAATACACTAATACACTACTACATTACTACACTAATACACTAATACATTACTAAACTAATACACTAATACACTAATACACTAATACACTAATACACTAATACACTAATACACTAATACACTACTACACTAATACACTAATACACTAATACATTAATACATTAATACACTGCTACTATACTACACTAATACACTAATACACTAATACATTAATACATTAATACACTAATACACTAATACATTACTACACTAATACACTAATACACTGCTACACTACTACACTAATACACTAATACACTAATACACTAATACACTGCTACTATACTACTACACTACACTACTATCGGTATTGACCAATCACAGGAAAGATCGTCCGGCACGTGAATCGGTCCCAATGCATATGCATACCCGTCCGTCCAAAATATATATAAATAAGCCTTTCCCACACGACACCCCCCTTTTTTTCTTTTTTCTACATAATTACGTATTCTGTAAGTTTAAGCTATACGTGAATGGCAATTTTGCCACATTTTCAGCCGTATCCTGGCCCGCACGCCGTGGGTTTCGTCGACGTGCATCTTGAGATCGGCGAAACTGCTTTTGCATTATCCAATACTACGGCCCAATCGATCGAAGCCCGTATATTGTATCCGGCTACCAACAACAACAACAAAAACAAAAATGTTGGACATAGTGGCCACAGTGCCTGGTTTCCAGCCCCAACAAAACATTATTTGACTGCATTGATTTCGCTGTTTAATGTTCGTCCCAGTGTGGCAACCGTGCTGGGCAGCTGGGTATCGCCGTTGTCGCTGCTGGCTCGCCGGATCCAGATTCCTGCGATCCAGAATGCCGAGATGGCCGAACCACCATTAGATTCTCAAAATGGGTGTCGGCAATGGCCAGTTGTGGTATTTTCGCATGGAATTGTCGGCAACAAATCCGCATATTCCTATTATACAGGCGGACTGGCGTCACACGGCAACGTGGTGATCTGTGTGGAACACAAGGACGGTTCGGCCACCACGTCACGGCGCAATGTTGTTGACGGCGACCGTGCGTCTAATTGGGTGCCGTTTGTAGAAGTCCGTGAAGTCGACGATGCCACCCGGCGGTTTCGAGTCGGCCAGTTGGAACATCGGGCGTTTGAAATCGTGCATATGGTGCAGGCGGTGCGGCTGGGGCTGGTGCCGAATCTCGATCGCTCCAAACTCGGGTTGGAAAATATTACTTATACAGGTCATTCTTTCGGTGCAGCGACAGTGTTGGCAATGCGTATAGGAGTAGGTAATTTGATTGCGATCGAGAAACGGTCACAGGAGAAAGAAAACCAAGAGGCAGAGGCGGCTGCGGCTGCTGCTGCCGGTGGTGCTGCCGGTGGTGGTGCCACCACCAGTGGCAGTCATCGACGACGACGACGGGATTCCTTTGAAGTGGCAGCACCTATGATTCCGAATTCACCGATGATCCATACCTCTGATCTTTCGCCGTCCTTGCTGCCGGAAGATATGCCGCCATTGACTCCTTTAATGGGCTCGATTCATCACAAGGATATGCCGAACTTGGACTCTTTAGACGATATTGATGATCTGGGGCCCTTGCCGGCTTCTGCTTTGCCGGCTTCGGCTTTGGCAGCACCAAAAGAGTCTTTAAGTAGCTCGAACTCTAGCTATGTTTCAGTTACAGGACTAATTCCCTTGAACTCTTCTGCATGGCAGGACCCTCAGAAGATGCTGGGAATTATTGCCTTGGATCCCTGGTTGTTTCCGATCTCCATGGCCGTTAATCTTGATCTGGGAGAGCCATGTTTGACGATTGTATCGAACCAGTTCTATGAATGGACTAGCAACTACCACGATTTGTGTGCACTTCTATCCCATAACCGCGGGCAAACGTTGTTGCACCGGATCGACAAATCGGCCCACCACTCACAGTCCGACTTCGGCCGTTTGTTTCCCCGGATCATGTATTCCTTGTACAAACACGGGGGATCCAAAGAGCTCGAACAACAAATCTTAGAACTCAACATTACTGCCAGCCACAATTTTTTAAGTCTTCTGCGCACCGGCACCCCTCCTTCGACCCCGATCTGCCATGCTTTGTGGTGTACTGAATCACTTACTAAAGCTGAACACCTAAGCCATGGTCCAAACTAGTGGTTTTCATGTCTACTCAAGAAGGAGGTTTACCATTTTATATTTATTGCTCACACCTCAGCCATGGACCAAACTAGTGGTTTTCATGTCTACTCAAGAAGGAGGTTTACCATTTTATATTTATTGCTCACAACTTTGTTTACAACTGTGTTTACACGTCTTCTGTCTCTTATGAGCTGCTTTCACATCTATCTCTTACGAACCTTACGATCTCATCATAATAATACCCTTTTCTCTTCTGTCTCCCGATTGATTGTCCTTTAAACCTTATTTTCTGATTTCCTGATTTGTTAGTCCCAGTTTGGGAGATCTGTCCCCCCCCTTTCTCAACCGTATCTTCGACATTACCTTTTTCTAATACTATAATTGCAGTTTTTTAGAAAAGAAATAGCAACAACACAAACCGTGCTAACTGTCGTTTTTTAAAAAAAAAACAATATCATCAATTCTTAACTGTGCAGAATAACACACATCAAAAGAAAGAAAAAAAAAAAAACAACAACTTATGGATTTACCCAATAATACCGGGGAACCCCGGTTGCCCCAAACTCCTCCTTCAGATCCACCGCCAGAACCAATCCCCGCAAACGCCCCCGAAAAATTGCAGCCTTTGGTTTTACCGGTAATGAACCCTGATTTGGTTGTAGATACCGAAGGCCACTTTTCATGGGAAATCTCCGACTGGACGGTGTTGCCAGACCGCGTCATGTCGGCCCCTCATTCTGCCGGCGGCTACGATTTCCGTATTCTTCTGTTTCCTCATGGCAATTCCTCCAATTCCGACTCGGTGGCGTTGTACTTGGATATCCGGCCAGCAGGAACAGATTTGGCCGCACCCAGCCCTGAACCCTGGCACGCCTGTGTCCAGTTTGCGTTGGTGATGTGGAACCCGGACCATCCCACTGTGTATACGGTGCACGAGGCGTACCATCGGTTCAATGAACAAGAAACCGATTGGGGGTTTACGAAATTCCATGCGGTTCGCGCATTGTACTCCACAAATACCACTAATAGTCCGCCGTTGATCGAACAAGATAAAGTCTGCATCTCAGCGTACTATCGGTTGTTTGTGGATGAAACCGGCATTCTTTGGCACAACTTCGTGAATTACGACTCGCGGAAAGTCACTGGGTTCACTGGAATCAGAAACCAAGGCGCCACTTGCTACCTTAACTCTTTGATCCAAAGTCTATATTGCACCAACGCCTTCCGGTTGGCTACCTACCAAATCCCTACTGCCAACGACGACCCGCTTTCCAGCGTGCCCTATGCATTGCAGCGGCTTTTTTACTATTTGCAAACCTCCCCGAACCCCGTCGATACCAATGAACTCACCAAATCCTTTGGCTGGGACACCGCAGATGCGTTTACTCAGCACGATGTCCAGGAACTCAATCGGGTTCTGATGGATAATTTGGAAAACAGAATGAAGGGAACCCCGGGAGAGAAAGCTTTGGCCAACTTGTTTGCCGGAACCATGAAGAGTTATATTAAGTGTCTGAATGTCGACTTTGAATCCGCCCGCACCGAGGAGTTCTGGGATATCCAGTTGAATGTCAAGGGCATGAAAACTCTCCAGGACTCGTTTGCTGACTATGTTCAAGTCGAAACTTTAAGTGGAGAAAACCAATACCAAGCCGGCGAGCATGGCCTCCAGGATGCCCAAAAGGGAGTGGTGTTCCAGTCCTTCCCGCCCGTTCTCCATTTACAACTCAAGAGATTTGAGTACGATTTTATGCGCGACACCATGGTCAAAATCAACGATAGGCACGAGTTCCCCTTGGAAATCGACCTTGAACCCTATCTCAGTGTGGATGCCGATCGCTCCGAGCCCTGGGTCTATTGTCTCCATGGGGTCTTGGTCCATTCCGGCGATTTGAATATCGGCCACTATTACACTTTAATTAAACCCACCACAGATGACATATGGTTCAAGTTCGATGATGATCGCGTCACTCGTGCTACTCTCCGGGAGGTTCTGGACGACAATTACGGCGGCGACCGGGGCCAGGATAGCATGATCACTATGGGCGGCCAGCGCCAGTCCAATTTCACCCGCTACATCACCCGGCACTCTAATGCCTATATGTTGGTTTATTTCCGGAAATCTCGGCTGGATCAGGTTCTTCAGCCGATTAATGACAGCGACATTCCTCCATATATCCCCGCAGCCATCCAGAAACAGATCGAAGAAGAGGAAGCTAAACGCAAAGAACTCGAAGAACAACATCTTTATTTGACCGTCAAAGTCGCTAATCAAAAATCGTTCCAGCACTACCAGGGCTTTGACGCCGCGGTGTGGACCGATGCTCCTAACGCTCGTAATGACTTCTCTGACCCAAAAAGCCTTCCTTTGCAATATCGACTATTGAAAAAAGCATCAATGGCCGATTTGAAACAGTTCTTGGCAGAACAACTTGGCTATAGTTCTCCTAACGACTTCATCGTCCGGCTATTTATCAACCGCAAGAACAATACTTCACGCCCTGATCAGCCTTTAAGTGAACTGGGACCATCCATATCTCTTGAAGGAATTAGAGAGAAATATTGCAGTCGAACCTCTATTTTGAGACTGTGGCTGGAAGACGATCCGGAAATTGTTTCCAAATACTCTTATCTTATTGCCGATAATAATGAACAACCCACCCCGGAAGCTAAAGTGGCCCAGCAAATCGAACCCGATGGAACTGTTGTGATTGGTGATAACGGCATGATTTTTCTTTTGGTCAAGTACTTTAATTTTGAGGAACAAACTTTGAAGGGAGTTACTGCTATGGTCTGCAAACCGGATGATTTGGTGTCAAGCTTGATTCCAGCCATTAATAAAACCATGGGCTGGCCGGAAAACACCGAGTTGGTTCTTCACGAAGAAATCAAGATGTCTTATATCGAGAAAATGAACTTGAAACTGACTTTTGCCCAAGCAGAAATTCGCAGTGGAGATATTATTACCTTTTCCAAACTTTTGCCTGACGAGGTGTTGAAACAAGGCGTTTATAAAGATCCCCCTGCATTTTACTCGTTTCTTATGAACCGCGTCAATATAGCATTTGCTCCCTTGGATGATTCTGATGAAAAGCTTCCGAAGTTCTCGTTAGTGCTTAATGGCCGAGATGATTACAAGGCTTTGGCCACAGCAGTAGGAAAAAAGCTAAATGTTGAGCCGGATCATCTCAAATTTACCACTGCACATTTATCTGGAGCCCCGCGCAGTGATGTGCGCTATGCGCCTTCGTTGTCGATTTCTAGTATTTTGAGCCAAGGATACGGAGGGTCTATCCCCCGGTTATACTATGAAGTGCTGGACGTTTCTCTTCAACAGCTAGAACATATGCGGTATATAGATGTGGTATACATTTCTGACGGAGCGGCCAATGCTACCAAAACCACGATCCTGATTCATATAGATGCCTACATGAATGAATTGGTGAGTGCATTGGAACAGGAACAACCCCTCAATCTGGGCGAACAGGATTCTCTGCAGTTGTTTGATGCGGTGAATGGGTTGATCAACCACATATTTACGTTAGAAAGCCGAGTGGGCGCAGTTAGAGAAGGCCGCACCCTCTATATCCAGAAGCTGAGCCACGACGAGAGTGGTGAAGATGATACGGTGCAGTTATGTGCGGTCATGCACTTTCAGAAGGAAGTGACCCATTTTCATGGTGTACCATTTATCTTTTCTCTGCGTAAAGGAGAGGCGTTTTCTGTGACCAAGGAAAGGTTACAGAAGAAAGCTGGGTTTAAAGATTCCGCGGCGTTTCAGAAAGTGAAAGTCGCGATTCTCTCCCGGGGTAACCTATACGATAAGGAATATGTGGAAGACGACGATATGGTTCTCTATGA
Source organism: Tortispora phaffii (assembly GCA_030574555.1). Classification (NCBI taxonomy): domain Eukaryota; kingdom Fungi; phylum Ascomycota; class Trigonopsidomycetes; order Trigonopsidales; family Trigonopsidaceae; genus Tortispora; species Tortispora phaffii. Next base: position 50,542 of record JAJMFE010000021.1, on the reverse strand, counting down.
TCGTGTCAATAAGGATTTTATTCTCGGATTGGATCATATTGATAAAACTAGTCGTCGGACGCATGGAGAAAGAGCGATTACTATACGGAGTTAAGCTATTAACAAGGAGAAGCTACTACCGATACGAAGATAAGAGATACCATTACTATGGAGAACGAGTGATTACTATGGAGAACGAGCGATTACTATACGGAGTTAAGCTATTCACAAAAGAGAAGCTACTAGCGATACGGAGATACAAGATACCATTACTATGGAGAACAAGCGATTACTATACGGAGTTAAGCTATTAACAAAAGAGAAGCTACTAGCGATTACTATGGAGAACAAGCGATTACTATACGGAGTTAAGCTATTAACAAAGAAGAAGCTACTACCGATACGAAGATAAAAAGATACCATTACTTTTTCTTTCTTTTTTTTTTTTTTTTTTTTTTTTTTTTTTTTTTTTTTTTTTTTTTTTTTTTTTTTTTTTTTTTTTTTTTTTTTTTTTTTTTTTTTTTTATTTTTATTTTTATTCTTTACTTATATACATAGTAATATGCAAATGTAACATTTATTTTCATACTGTAAGTTTAACCGAAGATATTAATATAGACAAAGAAAAAAGAGAACTAATGAAAGTGTTATGGCGAGGATGGCGAGGATATTTGGCAAACACGGTCCAACTACAAAGAAAGAAAGAACTAATCAAGGTCCTCAGAAGAAACATCGTCATCAACGGTTCCAACTATGGATTCAGACACTTTCCATATTTGTACCAAGTTATCTTCTGCAACGGAAGCTATGGTCCAAGGCAAGAACGGGTTCCAAGAAAGATCTGCGATTTGATTAGTATGGCCGCCATGCATAAAAAGAAGCTCAGGAGGTCCATCTTCAGCATCTTCTGGGGTCTGTTCCTGGCCGATATGCGAGATATCCCAGAGAATGATGCGACGATCACTGGAGCCCGAGGCGAGAATGGACTCGAAGTGCGGGGACCAGGCTAAGGAAGTGATATCGCCCGAATGGCCCTGGAGCACATGAAGAGGAGTAGAGAGATTCCGCAAGTCCCAGAGAGCAATAGAATGGTCGGCGCTGCCGGTGACTAGAAGCCGTTCGTGTTTCAAGTTAAAAGCCAAGGCGTTGACGGCCTGGGTGTGAGCCTGGACGTTGAACACGGGTTTATAAGCGCTTTCGGCGGCGCGGGTATCGTGGATTTGCAGATGGAGGTCATCGGAGACCGAGCCGAAGATGGCGTCGTGGAAAGGATGCCACTGGACGTCGTTGACGATGGCGGTGTGGGAGGTGAACACCCGGTTTGGCTGGAGAATGGAGTCCTTCGCGTCGTTAGGGTCTCGTTTAAACGATTTAATATCCCATAATCCAATTGTGGAATCGTTGGCGCCAGTTAACAGTTTGCCTTCGGTCAAAGTAGACCAGTGCAGACCAAATCCTTCTTTGGTATGATGTTTCAGCCGTATTTCCGGATGACAAGTACCGGAGGGAGAAATCGAGTGTTTTGTGCGATCATAAACCATGACATCGCCAGAAGTCGACCAAGCGGCAATAATATCAGGGTTCTGAGGCATGTATCGGGCTTTATTGGCTTCGGATTCGTGATCGATCCGTTGTACGATCTTCAGTTTAACTTCGTCGGTGATATAGCCGCCGACTTCATCACGCTGGTCGTTATAAGTGGGCAATTCGTCCAACCGGTCCAGATCCGGTAATTGTACGGTGGCGATATTTATATGTTCATCGGCCTCGCCGGAGGTATAAGTGCCCATTAACAAACGCTGAGTAGACAATTTGGAATCCGGCACACTTTCGCGGTCTGGAAACCATTGAACAGTTAAAGTCGGCCATTTCAAAGCCGAAGAAATCACAAGATCGTACATAAACGGACAATTTTTCTTCCATATTTTGTACTCTTCATTAATGGCTTTTTCTTTTTCGATGGCCTCGAGGGAATCGGGGTTGGTTTCCGAAGCAACTGGTACTATGTTAGGCCATCACAGTAATAGAATAGTAGCACAAGAATAGAATAATAGCACAAAAATAGTGCAATCACAGTGGCAGCAACAGAAATACTTACTTTCTTCGGGTTCAGTCATAATACGCGGATAAGTAAGAACTGTGGAGGACGGAGCAAGGAATACGCGAAGACCCAAAAGTAGGGCTATTAGGGCCACCCGAGGATCGTGAGACGAAAATTGGATGTATAGTAGAATATCTTTTCGATATTGGTTTAGTCGACGATTGAGGGCAAAAAAAAGAGAAACAAAAAAAAAAAAAAGAAAAAGAAAAGGAAACAATATCAATCGGATAATGTTTATGCAATATAAATCAGTTACAGAAGCAGGCGATCTGGTACTGATCCGGCTTACCAAAGATAATGTAAAGCCGGTGATATTGAAACCCGGAGAACAACTGCACACGCGGTTCGGTGCGTATAGTCACGATTCGATGATTGGAATCAAGTACGGCAGCCAAGTCGGGTCCGAAAGCTCGAAAGGATTTGTGCATGTTTTGGCGCCGAGTGCAGAGTTGTGGACATTGTCGCTGCCGCACCGGACGCAGATCGTGTACAGTCCCGATGCAGCCTATATCTGTCAAAGAATGAAGATCCGAGCCGGATCACGGGTAATAGAGGCCGGAACAGGATCGGCCAGTTTCACTCATGCTTTAGGCCGGACGGTGGGCCGGCAGGGGAAAGTGTGGACGTTCGAGTTCCATGTATCCCGGCTTTCTGTAGCCAGTGAGGAATTGAAGAGCCATGGAATGCACAATGTCGAGCCTGTGTTTAAAGATGTGTGTCAAGAAGGGTTTGGATTGGCGAGTGGATGCAACGCGGTGTTTTTAGACCTGCCGGCGCCCTGGGACGCGATTCCACGGGTCGACAGCCACCTGGACCGCACCCAAGTGGCCTATATCTGCTGTTTCTCGCCTTGTGTAGAACAGGTTCTACAGACTTTGACTCAACTGGCATCCAATGGCTGGACGCAGATCGAAACCACGGAAGTTGCGTGTCGGCGGTGGGAAGCGCGGCGGGAGATGGTGAAGACGGTGGACGAGGCCATGGAGCGGCAGCGGTCGCTGATCCGCCGCAAGAAGGAAATCAATACCCGGAAACGCAAGCGGGAAGAATCAGGCGAGAGTCTAGGGCCTTTAGAGTCTTTGTATAATCCGTGGGGGAAGGGCGAACGGATCAATCGCGGCGATGAACGGTTCAAATGGGCTGTCTATAGCTGTGGAGAGCGCGAGATGAAATCGCACACTTCGTTTCTGACGTTTGCCGTCAAGGCGCCGCTGCCAGCCGCTGCCAGCCGCAACTAGCCGTAACTAGCACCATGTATTGCTAGCAACACGTGGAGCTAGCACCATGTATTGCTAGTTGCTAGTTGCTAGTTGCTAGTTGCTAGTTGCAAGTTGCAAGTTGCTAGTTTATCGAGCGTTGCTAGTTGATCGAGCGACTTTTGAAGCGACTTTTGAAGCGGTTTCTGAAACAGCTTTCGAAGTGGTTTCTGCAGCTACTGCAGCTACTGCTACTGCTGCTGTTTCGCCTCTGCAGACTGCTTTTGTGCCTCTGCTACTTTTGTGCGCTCATACAACCTTACATCTGTATCCAAATAGCCCGGAGCAACCTTTCGTTTGTGATCCAAGAGTTTCCTGGCCACATCGGCTTCCCATTGGCTGTAACTCTGAGTATACAGGTCCCGCAGTCGAGCCAACTCGGCCAACTGCGCCTCGGCAGACTCCACTGCTTCTACAGCTTCGGGGCCTATTTCTGCAGGAATCGGCGGCAATCCCGTATACGAAAACGGCAGAGTTGCAGCCCCTGGTCCTAGCGCAGTTGGGGTTAAAACTAATGGAATCTGATCTAGAGTGATTTTCGATAGTTCAGGCATTGGTTAGGTTGGGAGGACTCAAAAGGCTATTAATATTAATATTAATAAGTCACACGAGCTGGTTCTAATAGTCACTTAGTGATTGTACAGCATTAAAGTTGCTATTAAAGTTGCTACAAAAAGTTGCTATTTGAGGTTATAAATAATTTAAGAGGTTATTAAATATTGTATCTTATTATTGTGTTCTATTACAGTTTTGTACTATAACGTAACTACTATCTGTGGTAATCTATTAGGACTAACTTTACTCCCAAAGCTGTCACCTAGTAGCTGAAAACCTATTTTGTGCTCTATAACTAACAAGAGTGTACTATTTCAGCTGTATTTCAGCTCTATTTCAGCTCTATTTCAGCTCTATTTCAGCTCTACTATTTAAGCTGTCTATAACACGATTGTGGTTGCTGTTTAAATCACAATTATACTAGCTATTAGATTGGCTGTAGGCAGTCTAATCAGCTGTTAGTATTAGCTATTAGTATTAGCTATTAGTATTAGCTGCAGTAGCTGTTAGTATTAGCTGCAGTAGTAGCTGATATTGCTAATACTGACTAATACTTTGTATTGTGCTATTTCTACAGTGTTGTTACCATCTGTTATTTTGCTACAATAGTGTGACAAGTATTGTAGTGTTGTCAGTGCTACTCTTTGTATTGGTAGTGCTTCTAATACTATTTGGTCTTCATCAGCACTTTTAGCTCATTGTGCTATTTGTCTTCATTTGCTCTTTGCTTTTTGCTACTTTTGCTATTTGCTCTGGCAAATGATTAACGACAAAATCAACTGGTTTCGACTCCCCGCCCGGTTTTACTCCAACCGGAGTAGCCAGCTTGATCTCGGGTCATGGACAAATGCCGAGAAAATCGTCAATTCCTCTACAAATACTCCCTTGACCAGAGTAGAATCTCCCTTTATTACTTCGAGGCACTTTTATCAGAATACCGTGGTTATGAACTATGCCAAAAACCAGCAACATCCCGTCTCGTTGCGCCAGCTATCCTTTTATGGTCGCCGGCTGACTGATCAACGAATTGTTCAATCGGCCAATTTCGTTCAAACCGAGCTCCCCACTCGGTTGGCTCACCGTATCCGCAACATGCAAGAACTCCCCTTTTTCCTTATGAGCAACCCGAGACTCTCCTTTGTGTATGAACTCTACTATAAGGCATTTGATCGGTTTCGCCGGTTCCGCAAAATCAAGTCCGTCGAAGATAACGACGAGTTTTGCAATTTGATTTCGGGCTTGTTGGATGATCATCTCAGCATCATCCCCAATCTCATCACCGGCTGTGTCGAAGGGTTCCATGATAACCGGCTGGCCAACCACGACGAAATCGAAAATTTCATCAACATCATGCTTCGCAGTCGGATCTCTCGCCGCGTCATTGCTGAACAACATCTCTCGATCTCCGCCCAGCACCGCAAAGCCAGCGCCAATCTCAGCGCTGACTACCTTCGCCGCGTCATTTTGGACTGTCACGCCGGCAAAGCCATCAAGAACTGTGCCGATCTGACTCGCCAGATCTTAAAGCAAAGCTACCCGGGAAAAGATCTCCCTGAGGTCATCATTGCCGGCCATGTCGAAACCGTTTTCCCTTATACTTTGTCTCATCTACAATACATCCTAGGAGAACTGCTGCGCAACGCTATCCAGGCAACCATGACCCAAGACCAGATCCACCCGGTAAAAGTCTTTGTCCATAACACTTCAGACACAGTTATTATCCGAGTGTCTGATCGAGGTGGTGGAATCTCGCCAGAAATCCTTCCTTCTATCTGGTCTTTCATCAAAGGCGAAGGCCATCTCCCAGAATCGTTCAATATTAAACGGTCTCAAGATCTGCGCAACATTCCTCGTCTAGCTGCCATAGCCGAAGAAATCGCTTTTGAAGAAGAAACTCCTTACTCTCCAGATTCAATTGTATCGGAGGCCTGGAAAACATCGAATTCAGTCACAACTTCTTCCTTCGATGATCTGCGGGCAGGAACTCGGAAAAACCATTCCAGTCTCTCGTCTTTAATCACTCGTTCTCCAGATAGTCGATTAGGTATTGGATTACCGATGAGCCGCATTTATGCAGAATATTGGGGTGGATCATTAGATCTAACTTCCTTGGAGGGATACGGCACAGATGTTGTTCTCCAAATATCTAATATCGGCAACAAGAGCGAACGTCTACAACTCGACGGAGTATAACAGCACAATAACAGCACAGCATAGCGGCAATAATGCTAAAAAGACTTATCGAGACTTCATTTGTCGACTACTGGTATTGTTACTACCATTATTCTTCTTACTTCTTGCTACCTGCAATTGTTGCTATCCTAATCCTCTATTGCTAATAAACCTCTTTGAGCTAGTCGAATATCGACTATCTTTTTATTTATTTATAATTATTTATTAATAATTTATGTCTAACTATTTCCTATCTATTTCCTATCGATTTCTTAACTTTTCTCTAATTTCGTTCTTAATTTGTTCTTATTTATCTGTTACTATTCACTCCCAATCAACTCTTCTTCTTATATATATATCAATGTCCTCAATTGCTTCGTTTTTACCTCCACCAAAGCACAAAACGGATACCAAACAAAATGTAATTTCTAAAACCACCAAATCTACTACATCTGATTCGAAATCTCTATTTATATCATCTAAGAACTCCGTGTTGACAAATGGTGCTGAATCAGCCAAACTGTCGGACTCCGGGACATTGATCCCGGTTACTGATTCCAGTGGCGAAATTCAGTATGGAGAATTAGCTCGATTTGGTGCGAGTTCTCGAATCGCCAGTTCTAGAGTTGTCCAGACGTCTGCGGATGAGCTAATTCCGCTACAACACCGGATCGGGCTTGCCAAGCTTGATCTCGAACGACCCAGCGAAGATCAACTGGCTGAAACTCGCCAAAAAACCGCACTTGCTTTACAAGGAATCTCGAAACAAAAAGCTGCGGCAGCTACGAAATCAGGCGTCGTAAGAAAACCAGACGAAGATGTCGTGGTTCGCTATATTCCGAACACTCGGTTTAACCAGCCCGAAGCCCAGCCGCGAATCATCCGAATCGTCGATAAACCCATCGATCCTATGGAACCATCACGATTAAAACATTCTAAAACCCCGGCTCGACCGCCGTCTCCTCCTCCGCCTCTTTTACGATCTCCTCCACGCACAGTTACTGTTGAAGAACAACGGGGCTGGTTTATCCCGCCTAGTGTCTCTAACTGGAAGAATCCTAAAGGCTACACAATTGGTCTTGATAAACGAGTCTCGGCTAATGGGCCGGGAGATACTGAAATCGAAATAAATGAAAAGTTCGCAGATTTCACTACTTCTCTCCAACAAGCTGAGGCTAAGGCTAGAGCCGAAGTCGAGGCTCGAGCCCTGGCTGCGAAAAAGCTTGCTGAGGCCGAGCGGGAGCAGAAAGATGCTAAGCTACGAGAACTGGCTTTACAGGCTCGTCAAAGACACCGTCAGAAGTTTGTATCAAGTACAAGAAGAAGCCGTGAAAACAGCGTGGAAGAAGCTGCTGACACTCAAACTAATGAATATCTTGAGACAACAAGGCAAGGGGTTGCAGATACGGCTGCGGCCAATTCGGCTAAATCCAGCAAATGGGATGTGGCTCCTGAAAATAGTGCTACAAAGACTCGAAGTAAACCGTCTCGATGGGATCAACCTAAAACTGGCCAAGAATTGCCAGTTACTGAGGATACTACTGACCAGTATGGCCGGGTTAGGAAACGGTTTGATACTAGTTTGCATGACCAAGATGACGACGCCGCCGCCGCCGACGACGACGGCGACGACGACGACGAAGTAGAGCGACTGGCAGCATTGGAACGGAAACGAGAACGAGAAGAATGGCGGCGAGAATCTGAAAGAAGGATGAACTTAAGTCGAACAAAACTCGGAAGAGATTTGGCTGAGGATCGGGACATTTCAGAAAAGATTGCTTTAGGAGTGGGTGGACAACAGAAACTTAGCGGTGAAGCTGTGTTTGATGCACGATTGTTCAATCGGGACAGTGGATACCGAGGATTCAATGAAGATCAGCCATATGACGAGCCATTGTTTGCTCGACAGGAAGCTATCCGGGACCTTTACCGGGCGCCGAGTAGTATATCTGCCAAGAAAGATCAAGAGGCAATAGAAGCACAAATCCGAGATGAACAGCGGTTTGGCGAACTAAGTGCTACGAAATCTTTCCAAGGAGCACAGAGCCGTGAAGGGCCAGTTGAATTTGAAAGGGAGGCAGAGGAGGCAGCGGAGGCAGCGGAGGCAGATACTCGGGCATATGGGTTAACTACAAATGACTTAGAAACTACAAAGGACCTAGAAGACCCAGAAGACTGATGGAAACTAACATACTACAGCTCTATGATATCAGAATGCTCTTGTCTTTATTTTTATGGCAATGACTAGCTATAAGATACTACAGCTCTATGATATCAGAATGCTCTTGTTTTTATTTTTATGGCAATGACTAGCTATAGTAAGGATCAGAGGACTCTGCTTGCCGGATCCGAGCGATTTCTTCGCGAATTTGAGGACCAGGGTTATCGTGAAAAGGATGTACTAAAGGAGCCAAACGAGCACTCCAAACATCTTCACTGGAACCAGCAGCTAACTTGCGAGCGGTTTCTTCCATATACCATCGTTGGATTCGGAGTTTCCGTTCGTCTGGGGTATACCATTTGGAACCCATGCAAAACTGGAATCGACGGAACTTGGAACCACATTCAGGAGCCTCGCCGTACCGGTAAACATTTCGGGCCATATATCCTGGACTGTAACATGCAAACAGCATATTAAACGCTTCAGTACAACTCATTTCCGTAGGAAACGACGAATGGGCTATGAGTTCTTTCCGACGCTGTTTCTGCTTATCGGTGTCTGGATCCTCGGCCAAAGCCGCTTCAAGGTCTTTGAGCCAATCTTCCGAGAGGTTTCCTTCTTCACGGTCTCTGGGGGCCATTATATGGCAAGATTAACAGAACCAAAAAAAATCGAAAACCAAGAAATCGAAAACCAAAAAAATCGAAGAACCAATGTAATCACTTGAGCTTGAATTACCCTTTACGGTTATTGGGAAGTTGCAATTGGAACCATAATAATCCCAAATACTCCTTACCTCTAATTACTCCGAACTTCGATAATACCAATATAATGGAGTCGCTGCCATTTCCAGAACCAATATCCAGATCATCGTTTAAAGAAGACGATTTTGATGTCGAATCGTTTTTATTAAAACAGAGTGGACACCAGACTCTACAAGATTTACGAACCCAGCTGCGGTCGTTGGAGAAAGTGTTAAAAGAAGAGCGTCGAGATGCCGTGAACGATACAGCACCGAAATTAATAGAGCTGACTCGCAAAATCGACGATTCACAACTAACAGAACAGTTAGAAACTACTAAATTCGAACTGTTGACTGTGAAAAACGAACTAAACGAGGTGGAACGAGGCTTAAGCTCCGAATTGCACAGTCTTACCCAAACCTGCAACCACGAAAACCAAAAATATATCGAAAATTCGAAAAAACAAATTGAAACCGAAATATCGGCTATTTCCACTACTTTGAAACAAATCATAACCGAATCAGACTCAACAGTAGTAGACTTTGCCGAAGAGTACATTCGGCTTCGGCGGTTGATTGCAACCCATTATAATATCGATCTCGGTGTCAACAGCTTGCCAGAAACTGTGAAAGAGAGTTTGGTAAGAATGGTGCAATATTATACCAAACTCATAGATAGCTTACAGCGAACATTGGCAAATGCTCGGACACAAAACGACCATGAAACCATCTCACTATGTTTAAACCTTTACCGACAATTAGGGACTTTTCCGCAATTAAACCACTGAAAAGAACCTATGTAAGCTACGACTTTTTTTCTTTTCTACAGTGATGTATAGAATTTAATAAGGCATTGACTGGCCAAGGATGGTAACAGTCGAATCTAAGGGGAGCCTAGGACCTGGCTCGATAATAGTTAAAATGTGCAATTCAATGGGATAGAAAATGTAGATCAGATAGGTAAAAAAAACACACAAAAAAAAAGAAGACAAAACAAAGCAGCCCAGTGCAAAAACGCAAAAAAGAAAAGGAACTAAACTCCCCTTACTGCTGTTGCTGCTATACAGTTCAGATTTCTTTTAGTTTACCATCTCAAGGCACTCATGTCGTTGCGGATACGGTTGTAGTCAAACAAGTCCTCAATTGGACCTAACGCAGCAATGGCAATGTCCTTGTCCCAGAGGTAGGCCTGGGCCCATTCCGACACAGTTTTGGTGGAGATCGAGTCGATGCGGCGCTCGACCTCTTCTGGTGCCATGCGACGGCCAGTGGTGACAATCTGGCGGCCGATATCCTCGGCCACTGCGGTGGAGCCATCCAGAGACAAGAGCAAGGAGGCCTTCAGCTGGGCCTTGGCGCGCTCGACCTCGGCCTCGGTAATGGAGTAGCTCAAGCGGTTCCATTCCTTCAAGGTGTTATGAACAAGGTCATCAATATGCTCACGGTTCTCGGTGACCAAATAGATGCCCCACAAACCGGTGTCGCTGTAGGAGGTAGAGAAAGACATGAACGAGTTGGCCAGATGGTTGCTGCCCACCAAGTAGGACAGGCGCGAGCCCTGGGTCAAGCTCGATCCGGAGGCGCGGTCCCAGTTGCCGATGATCGATTGAGCGACCAAGGCGGTGAAGTAGTCAGGGCTCTTCCATGAAACGCCTTCGACAGCAATGGCAATATGGGCGGCCGGCAAAGCGTCGTCGCGAATCCGGACATCGGACCCAATGAAGGTCGGGGCCGGGCCCCGGGGCGAGCCGATAGGCAGCGGGGACGACGAGCTGGGGAGGGAGCTGAAATGCTGTTCGGCCAATCGGACGATCTCCTCATGATCAACCGCTCCAGCAGCAGCCAGAACCATGCGGTCAGCCGTATAGTTCTGTTGAATGTAGGAGGTCAAGTCGGCTTTGGAGATAGACAAGATGTTTTCCTTGGGGCCCAAAATAGTCCGGCCTAAAGGTTGGCCCTGGAAGGCTACCGAATGGAGATGGTCGAAAACGACTTCTTCGTACTGCTTCTCGACCTCCTCGGCCTCGCGCAGAATGACGTCGCGTTCGCGCTCGATTGCCGATTCGTCTAACTTCGATCGCTGCAGAATATCCGACAGAATCTCGACGGTTTTAGGGAGATCGCTCTTGAAGGCCTTGGCGTAAAACACGGTGTTTTCGCGGGAAGTATAGGCGTTCAAATGAGCGCCGATGTTTTCGATCTCGAGCTCGAGCTGTTGCTGGGACCGGTTCGTGGTGCCCTTGAACGATAGATGCTCGAGAAAATGGGCTGTGCCATTATTGGCGGCAACCTCGGCGCGGCTGCCGGCATCGATCCAGACTCCGACAGTGGCGGTCTGGGCTTGCGGGTTGGATTCGGTAGCGACCGTTAAGCCGTTGGCCAGCGTGGTGGTTTGGGTTTGCGGATAATTGATGGTGGCGGCAGAAGTGGCAAGACTACGGCGCAGGCTAATGGCCAAAACCCGAGGAAACCGGGGACGCAATGTTAAAGAAGCCATTTGTGTGGGCAAAAAAAGAGTAAAACACACACCAGCAGGGGACGAGGAACCCGGGATAAGACACTGGACAACACGCAATTAGAGACAAGGTTCACAGTAAACGACCTTGACAGAAACTAAGTATTATAGGGCACACAATGCAGCAGTTTGTCGTGAGTGACAAAAAATAAGAGAGAGGGGGAGAAGGGGGGGGTGGTGGATATAGAAAAGAATAAGAAGCTGGAAGTAAGTAGAAATGGGAAATTCAACTTTGTAAGGGGGACTTTTGAGTGGGTGGATATTTTTTCTTAGCCCTGGGAAAAAAGGTTTCTGGGAGGGCCCGGGGGCGCGGAATGCCGACCCGGTGATTGGCTAGAACTGTTGCTAAGGCAACATATCCGGGGCCCCGGCGAGCTCAGTTGCTCAAGCTCTGGGTTGGCTGGGCTTAGCCTATCCGGACAGCGATAAAACCCACCCAAAAACGTCCGGTTAAGTCCCAGGCAAAACTCAACTTTGTTCTTTACCCCAGTTTTTCTCTTTTGTAGTTAGCCATGCTTGGACTCCGATCATGTAGCATAAATAGTTCTCGGCTTGCCCGTAATATGGTTTCGATGCGACCAATGGTTCCGATGCGAGCGGTGATTTCGCCGGTGGCGGCGGGACGGGGCCTGTCGTTTATGGCTGGCCACCAGAAACAAGTGGTCAAGGGATCAGTGAATGATGCTGTAGAAGTTCCTCATTCGGACCGCACTCACGGAAGCTACCACTGGTCGTTTGAACGGCTCTTGGCTGCGTCGCTAGTGCCGTTGACGGCGTTGCCGTTGGCCACCGGTGCCGTGGCGCCCAGTGTGGATACTTTGTTGGTGTCGCTGTTGGTGGTGCACACCCACATTGGCCTGGGATCCTGTGTGACCGATTATTTCCCGACGCGGGAGTTTCCTGGCGTCAACAAGGTGCTGAACATCGCTTTGTATGCCGGTACATTGCTTGCACTGTACGGCATTTACGAGATCGAGACCAACGATGTTGGCTTGAGCGAGACTATGAAGAAGGTCTGGCGGGCCTAGCTGCAGCAGAGATTATTAGGCTGCTGTTAGAATATTCCTTGTACCAAGGACGATCTCCACGATTCTAGAACCATGTTAATGACCATTTGTTGTAGACACTAGAGGTAGAAATTGAAGAGCCTAAAGAGGCTACTAGAACAAAATAACCACCACCACAGCCAAGTAGTTGTGGTGGTTATTTTATCGTTAGTCAAGACATTCGATCGTACACTGTGATTGCTGCAAAAATGACTAAAAAGTACCGACACCTGTGATCGGTATCGTGTTCTGTTTCACAGACCGCGCATTGCACTTAAGGCTACTGCCAATCCTCGCACAGCTGTCCCATGTCTTGTTACAGACGAATTTCTGGTGGCCGTTGCCTGCCATTACGGCAGTCTCGCAAGAGAATCTAATTGAGGATATTCACCGAATTTCCCCCCCGCCAAATGATGCCAATCAAGGCCGTTGGTATACGGGGAAGCGCGGTCAGGTGTCGGTACCCTTATCAAGTCGACCATCAGATGTTATTATAGAGAGTGTATATAAGGTGCCGCCCAAAGGTTCTGAGTTCGAGTCGTCGATTGTAGCTAACACTGTACAAAAATTTGCCCAAACTTGGGGCAAACTTAGGGCAAACTCTGCCTACAAAACATTGGTCTATTAATGGCTAGAAAATGCTATAATTTTTAGTAATTGGCTAGGCTAAAACACTGTCTTATTTATAGACCCTGGACGGTATCAGTTGATAGTGCTTGATAGTGCAGTCTAGACCCTGGTTTCCCGATTAGGATAATCAATAAACTTTCTAGGATCAAACAATAATCCCTTGGACCCATGACTATCAAGTCCACAACCACCACTGTTTGGTGTCATATTGTTTATTTGACAAAGTAGCCGAAGAAAGAAATAACCAACAAAAAAAAAATTACTAAACCTTGTTTATTTCCATTCTTTTGAAATAATATATAAACACCTTGTATTTTGTCTAACCCATAAAATTGGCTTACCCGAAATCCCAACGGTGGCCCACCCCTCATCGCAGGTTCGATCTGATTGTTAAGATAAAGTTTTTCGCACCTGGCTGGTTCCCCCGATTCATATGACACACACTGCGCTGAGTAATACCAATATTTCAATTTGAACCCTCGGGTGACGTCTATACTTTATTTTGGTCGCCGCCTTCTTCCTTTTCGTGTCATATATATTTCTTTTTTTGTATTTTACTTATTTATTCGGTCGTTTATAATACTATCTTAATATGGATGTGCCAAGAGTATCATCTACCGAAACTTCCGGTTCTTATGTCGATTCTAATGTCTTTTCTACTACAGCTTCTGATGTCTTTTCTACTGCTTCTAATATCCACTCCTATGTCGATTCTACTATCGATTCCTCTATTTCCCGATCTTCCGCTCCTACTTCCTTGGCCGATCCGTCTTGTTCGGCCACTATAAACATCCAAGGAATGACTTGTGCAGCTTGCACTGCTTCAGTGGAATCGGCACTTTCCGCTTTGCCCGGGGTCACTGCCGTGACTGTGGCTTTAGTTACAGAACAAGCTGAGGTTGAATATGATCCCAAAAATGTTACTGTAAAACAACTATTGGATGCTATCGAGGACTGCGGGTTTGAAGCCAGTTATGACCCCAGTTCCAGTCCGGCAATAACCGCTACTAAGGATTCCTCGGCGTCTGTCCAGTTAGCTATACAGGGAATGACCTGTTCGGCCTGTTCGAACTCCATCCAGTCCGCATTGACTAATCTTCCAGGGGTACAACAAGCTTCGGTTTCGCTGGCGACTAATCAAGCCGATGTGATCTATGATCCTTCCGTTATCGGAGTGCGATCTCTAATCACGGCTGTCGAAGATACCGGATTTGACGCTATGCCCTTGTCTACTTTATCCCGAGAGAACCAGACTAAGGTATTGCTTCACTCTCGCGATACCTTGGAATGGGAATCGGCCATTTTCTATGCTACAATATTTGCAACTCCTATCATGTTGCTCAGTCTTATTTTTCCGCGGTTCTTTCCCTCAATTGCTTCTTTTACCCAGTTCGAGATCCTCCCTAATTTGTACTGCGACCAGGTTCTGTGTTTGATTCTCGTATTGCCCATCCAGTTCGGAGTCGGGTATCGCTTCTATAAAGCCTCCTGGAAATCCCTAAAACATGGTGCTACCACTATGGATGTTCTGGTCTCCCTGTCTACATCTATTGCTTTTTTTGTATCTTTAATTGCCATGGCTCGAGCTATGGTGTCTCCTAATCCGCACCGACCCCATGTGATGTTTGAAATGTCTGCCATGATTCTAGTCTTTATAACCCTGGGAAAATATCTCGAAAGCAGGGCCAAGGGCCAGATGTCGTTGGCCTTATCTCGACTGATGCAACTCACTCCCCCAACCGCTTCCATATACGCCAACGACGCAGACAAGGCTAAAGTACAAGCTGCTGCGGCCGAAACTATTGCCAAAAAATCATCCTTCTCATCGTCTTCATCCACTCCTAATGTTGCAGAAACAGTGGTTTCTGCAGATCTCATCGAACGAGGGGATATTGTCATTCTCCGTCCCGGAGCCCGGGCCCCAGCGGACGGGATGGTCGTTTCTGGTTCTTCCTATATGAATGAATCCTTTATGACCGGCGAGTCAGAACCAATTCCTAAGACGATCGGAAGTACTATTATTGCGGGTGCTGTTAACGGCACCGGCCGGGTGGATTTCGTGGTAACTCGTGCCGGGACCGAGACTAGATTGGCCCAGATTATTGAATTAGTGAAAAAAGCCCAGTCTAAAAAGACCCCTATACAGAACTACGGTGATAAAATCTCCGCCATCTTTGTTCCTACTGTCTTGAGTCTCAGTGTGATTACATTCATGTTCTGGACAGCTATATGCTGGTTCAACTTCTTCCCGCCCAAACTATTCCGTGAAGCCACAGATTTTAACGACCAATTATATATTTGCTTTGAATTGGCAATTTCTGTCATTGTTGTGGCCTGTCCGTGTGCAATAGGCCTGGCTACTCCGACCGCTGTGATGGTCGGAACCGGTATCGGTGCCGAAAATGGGATTCTATTTAAAGGGGGAGATGTCTTAGAAGCCGCAGCCGGAGTAACACATGTGATATTTGATAAAACTGGCACTTTGACATTCGGAAAAATGCTTCTTAAAGAAGCTTTGCCTACCCAAACATATCAAAAGGAACTGAAACAATGGTGGGTTTTGATTGCCGCCACAGAATCCGGGTCTGAACATCCTATAGGCGAAGCTATTGTGAGAACATTCCACGAGCGATACCCAGACTTTGAATTTGACGAGAAATGCACTGTAAGCGGGTTTATATCCGATACTGGTTCCGGGGTTACTGCCATAGTGAAGTATCAGGGCCAAGCCAGAAAGGTACTGGTTGGTCGGAGTGGATACTTAAAAGATGCTGGGATACCAATTGAGGAAAACCAATCGTCGCATTTATATGATGGATATACTTTGATTTATGTTGCGATAGATGGGGAATAT
The DNA here is from genome assembly GCA_030574555.1 of Tortispora phaffii. Lineage (NCBI taxonomy): Eukaryota > Fungi > Ascomycota > Trigonopsidomycetes > Trigonopsidales > Trigonopsidaceae > Tortispora > Tortispora phaffii. The sequence continues at coordinate 34,531 of JAJMFE010000021.1, read as the reverse complement.
GCGGGGATGCTGGCGTTGGCCGATGCCGTCCGTCCCGAAGCACAGGCAGCTATAGCTCAATTACAAAAAGATGGATTGACAGTGGCCATGGTCACAGGAGACTCGCGAAGTGCGGCCACTAAGGTTGCAAACGAAGTAGGGATTCCGGTTACTTGTGTTTTCAGTGGAGCAACCCCACCAGAGAAGTTGGAGATTGTGGAGAAGATACAATCGGGGTTGCTTCTGCAACAAAATATAGTTCAAACCAAAGCGCAACCTCAATGGAAACGAGTGATATTATTTTGGCGGACGCCAGTGACCCGGCCGTCGGTGCTATTTGTGGGAGACGGTGTGAACGATTCGCCGGCCTTGACCACGGCGGATGTCGGGGCGGCCATTGCTTCTGGCACGGAGGTTGCTATTGAAGCTGCGGACGTGGTTCTCACTAAAGGCTCTGGCGAGGCATCGGAATCTTTAAATGATGTTAGTGCGATGTTAGATCTTGCGCGGGCGACATTCCACCGGATCCGTATGAACCTACTGTGGGCCTCTATATATAATCTGATTATGCTCCCGTTTGCGATGGGGATGTTTTTGGCGTGGGATCTTAAACTGTCGCCAATAGTCGGGTCGGCTGCGATGGCGTTGTCGTCGGTGTCGGTGATCAGTAGTTCCTTAATGTTGAAATTGTGGAAACCCTATTACAAACGACAAAAGAGCCGGACTTGTGCAAGATGGAGGCATACTAAAGCCGCCGACATTCCTTTGTCTGAATACACGCCTGTGCCTGTCTCTGACCCAATGGCAATGGCGGTATGACCACGAAAGACTTCAGTTATTATAGGTTCAGGATTATATAGGTACAATGATTATGATACGAATGATTACGATGAAGCCAGATTAATGACAACGATTAATGACAACAAAGCCCAGGATTAATTACTATTTTTTTCTTTTACAATTTTTTTCTTTTACGATTATTTTCTTTTACAATTTTTTTTTTCTTTCTATATGCCTTTGGATTGTAATATACGCATTATCGAAAATAAGCTTTGTACACCTATTTACACCGATTAACATGAAAGTACTAGTAGCTGGAGGATCAGGCATGCTCGGACTGCGGGTATGCGAAGCAGCAGTTAAAAACGGGTTTAAAGTGATTGGATTATCAAGAAAAGGAGCCCCAGACTTCCAAGATCGGGCGTTTCGACCAGCATGGGCGGAAAATGTCGATTGGATGAAAGGCGACCTGGAGAAACCACATACAATTGCTTCTATTTTGCAAGAGGTAGATGCAGTGGTGCACACAGTAGGGATTTTGGCGGAACTGGATTATAAACGGCTGGCAAAAGGGAATCTTGGGCCGTTGGAAACTGTTCAGGAACTGCAGAAACTAGGAAAACAAGCCTGGAAAGGCCGTAATCCTATGGAACAAGGCTCGTATATGGCGATCAATTGCGACTCGGCTGTGAATCTGGCCACGGCGTTTGTTGACAGCAAGAAACAAAAACAACAAGAAACCACTCATTTGCCGTTTGTGTATATTTCTGCGCATCCAGGAAAACTGCTGCCGGCAGGATACCTGGCGTCGAAACAGACCGCCGAGAAGAAACTGGCAGAACTGCCGCTGCGATCAGTATGTTTGCGACCACCGTTTATGTTTGATTTGTTTAAACCGAGACTTGTGGCTGCCTCGAAACTGATCGATACCTTAGCGGCTACTTCTACCAGCATTGGACTGGACCTCACGGCGCCTTCGTTGAATACTGTCACAGTTGCTAATGCAGTAGTCAATGCTCTACAGGACGATTCTATTCACGGAATTGTTACTGCTTACGATATACCCGAGCTGGCGCATCGACCTTCGAAGAAATGACAGCCATTGCAGCAGCTATCGCAGCAGCCATTATTGCAGCCATTATTGCAGCTATCGCAGCAGCTATCGCAGCAGCCATTATTGCAGCCATTGCTACAGCCATTGTTGCAGATCCGCCATTGTTGCAGCTACTGCTATCGCTGCAGCCATTATTGCAGCCATTATTGCAGCCATTATTGCAGCCATCGCTACAGCTACAGCCATTATTGCAGCTACTGTTATCGCTGCAGCCATTGTTGCAGCTACTGTTATCGCTGCAGCCATTGCAGCAGCCATTATTGCAGCCATCGCAGCAGCCATCGCTACTGCTATCGCTGCAGTCAGCCTTTTTATTCTCTACCATACATTATACTACTTTATTTCTTCTTTTCTTTTCTTTATCGCACACCATGTATTGTCATTAACCTATTTCTACAAAGCAGTTCCTCGTTCTATTGCATCCTTGGCTTCCTGGGCGTATTCGCCGTAATGACGAGCCAGTTTCTCGTTGAACCGTTTATTTTTCTCATCGATATAATCCACCTCTTCGTTCTTGTTTTTTGTCCTTTTCGATTTATGGTCTAATGCAGCTATGGTTTTAGCCAAGGCTTTCACTTTTGCCGGATCGGCTTGGCCATTATGATCTTTGGCAGTACTATATTCCTTCAGATCAGGCTCAAAATCTTTTAGTGTTTTATAATAAGCCCTTTCTGCTTGTTTATTTTGGTCTCCACTGATTAACTGTGATTTGGACTTTTTTCTCCGAGTAGCTTCTTCTACATTTAGATTCCACGCCCGTTTCCGTTCGTAATCCTCTCCTTCTAACTCCGCTTCCAATCTCGCCAGTTTTTCCTCCTGGTGCTTACGCAGTTTAACATTTTCCGGTTCGCTAAATTTAGTTGATTCATTGACTGCTTTTCTATTAGCGATTTCCGCTGCTTGTTTCTTTTTCCGCAGTCTTTTAAATCTCTCTTGAATATCCATTAAGAGAGATAGAGAGCTTATTGGGACTCACCAACAACTACTAACAACTACCACCAACAACAACAACAACAACCACAACAACCACTTTGGATGTCGAAACGATTAAAAAACGTTTCTGTGGCTAAACCGTTTATTTACGGAAATACCGCGTCTTTGTTAGGCACCGATCGGCCAGAATCGGCGCAGCCCGAACACACTCATTCGTGGACAGTGTTTGTTCGAGGCCCCAATGGGGAAGATCTTTCCTACTATATAAAAAAAGTCGTGTTTCGACTACATGAAACTTACCCGAATTCCGTAAGAACCATTGAAAACCATCCTTTTGAAGTCACTGAAACCGGCTGGGGAGAATTCGATATTAATATTCGCATCTACTTTAACCCCGAGGCCAACGATAAGCATGTTTCGGTCTATCACCATTTGAAGCTCCATCCTTATGGAGAAGAAGCCAATATGCAACCGGCGCCATTGATGGTTAAAAGTATTTTGTTTGATGAGTTTGTATTCAATGAGCCCACCGAGGATTTTTTCAATACGCTTACTCAGGAAAAGTATACCTTGCCCGCCCGGGCCAGCGACAAGAGCAAGTTTACCTTCCAAGCGGAAAACGAAGAGGTCGACCGTCTTTCTGCTGCATTGGATAAACTGAACTCACAAACACGGCTAATCCGCGATAGAATCAATCGATTGGAACAGCAAAAACAGCTTATAAAGCCAGAAGAGCAGACAAATCCATTGTAACGGACTTCAACAGCAAAATCCAGAAACAGCCAAGAAAAACTCTTCCGATTGGAACAGCAAAAGCGGCCCATAAAGCTAGAAGAGCAGACAAATCCATTGTAAAGGACTTCGACAGCAAAAGCGGCTTATAAAGCCAGAAGAGCAGACAAATCCATTGTAAAAACTCTTCCGACTGTCTACACACTACAAATAGTCTGTCTACTGACCCTCTCTGGCTGTCTACCGACCCTCTCTAGCTGTCTACTGACTCTCTCTGGCTGTCTACTGACCCTCTCTGTTCATTGTCATTTGTCATTTGTCATCTGTTCTGATTGTCATAATGCATCTAGTTCATTTCTTTCCCTTTAATGGATCTTTCATCCGGCGCGGTTTCCGTTTCTTGTGGCTTTTCCGCACCTTGCCGCTTTTGTTAAACCGGATGTTTCGGTTATTTGTGCTTAATGTCTCCTTGGCCCCGTTAGGAATCAAGTATTGGGGCACATGTTTCAAGTGCGGCTGGACCCGATTGTTGGTCAGATCCATGTCGTGTTGCAAGCCTTGTAAATCGTCCGGATTCTCCTCGAAATGTCGCTTTAGTTTCTCGCTGGTCAGGATTTCGGCTCGCAGTTCCTTTAAGCGTCCTTCTCGGATCGCATTGGCAGTCACGGCCCGGAACGCGTCTTGGACACGGTACCGGAAACTATTTACCTGCTCCATATTGAAGTTATAAGGCGTGATCGACTCGTGAGCTCGCATTATGCGGGCTAAAACCCGCTCGTCGCGTTTGGCGGAAGCTAAACTGCAAGATTTGTCCTTGGCCCATACTTCTCGAGGAACCACTAAGGACATAGCCATCCCACTCCGACCAGCCCGCGCAGTTCGGCCAATTCGGTGCGTATAGGCTTTAGCAGTAGTGGGCAGATCAAAGTTTAACACAAACTCCACATTCTGAAAATCAATACCTCGAGAGACTCCATAGTCCATGTTGTTTTTGCTTTTGTTTTTGTTGTTGCTGTTCTTAGAGTCTTTTCTAGCTGGCTGTTTCTGTCCAGACTCGTTAGCCTCGTGAGGATCTTCTTCAGAATATATATACTCATCAGTCGCAATCAAGATGTGAAATACGGATTTGTTGAACTGTTCAACAATGTGCAGGCGGGAGTTAACTGGAAGCTCGGAGTTGAGCACCGAGGCTCGGATGCCAAACTGTTCCAAGAACAACTTCAGTCGGTAAGAGCGGTCGATATTATTGACAAAGATCAGCGTCTTACCTCGAACCAGGTTCAGTTTTAGTATAACAAAAGTTAACAAGAACTTGTCGAACTCCGTACACTTGACGTAATACTGGGTAAGCCGTTCTGCAGAAGTAGAGTCGTCTTCGAGCCGTAATGTAGCAATCTTAGTGCCCTCTCGACAAAACAGCGTTTTCAAAGTATCCATTTCCGGGCTCAAGGTCGCACTCATGAGCCAGGTCTGAGTGGAAACTTGAATTTGTTTGCTTAACGATTGCAGATCGGATTCGTAGCCGTAAGAAAGCACCAAATCCGCTTCGTCGATCACCAAACATCGAAGATCGTCGAGATCTAACGATCCATCCGCACATCTTTCCACTGCTCGAGCCGGAGTCGACACTACAATATCCGGGCCAGTGGCCAATAACGACCGTTGGACTTCGTCGGCGATGTTTTGGGCCAAATTGACGATTTTCACCGAACTGAACGTATTAAGGGCTGCCGCCATTTTGGTCACTTGAGCCGCAAGTTCGCGCGACGGCACCAAAATAAGCGCTTTTACATTATCCAAGTTAGACGGTTCATTCAACAAACGATGGAATATGGGAGCTAAATACGCAATAGTCTTACCACTTCCAGTTTGAGCTCGGGCTATAATATTCGATCCGCTTAATGCAATAGGGATAGCTTTACTTTGAACCAAGGTAGGTTTCTCAAACCCCAAAGATCCAGTCAGTGCCTCATAAATTCGTCTATCTAATCCTAACGACGAAAAATCAGGCTCGTCTGATTCTTGTGAAGCCATTTATTTCGTAAGTCGTAAAAAAGGAATTTCCCTCCCATTATAAATGGAAATAAAAAAAAAATCAGACAGCCAAAGTTTATTTCAAATAGAGTTTACTATGGCATTTACAAATATCACTTTGCTAGCTACAAATAACACACAAAAGTCATCAATTAATTAAAATATCTAGATCCAAACGGCCGGCATCGTATTGTGCAGGAATCTTACAGCCCGGTGTATGTGTGACACTTGCCATGGTGGCTTGGGCCGATAAGAAGATACGAGGCATGCCGTGGCCGGTGAACCCAGCACAAATGTAGAGGCCAGGACAGTTGGCGAGTTGCCCAATATACGGATTGGAATCTTGAGAAAATCCCATTATCCCTGACCATTCCGTAGTAATCTCTAATTGGTCTGGCGTGGTATGCAACATGGCAGCCAGAGATGTCTGAAGATAATGAGAAACCATGGGATCGATAGAGTTATCATCGGTGTTGTTCATGCCCTGATCGGTACCGTAGCGTCTAAATCCACCATACACTAATGTACCGCAAGTGCGTTTGATGAGATACTCGTCTCCAAAGGTAAGCGAATGGCCAGGAAACAAATTATACTGCTTTTCGGAAGGACAAACTTCGATGATTTGGCCTTTGACCGGCGAGACACTGGCAGCGCCAATGGCAGCGCCACCACCAGACCCAGTGGCAGCGTCACTATCTTGGTGTATTGTTAACCGAGAAATCCGATTAGACAACCCTAAAGCCGATTTACGCAGTAACAACGTATCCAAAAACGCATTAGTAGCCAAAATGACATTCTGAGCCAGAATCGGACGGTCCGATCCTTGAGTATAGACCTTGAAGAAGATATCGCCAGCAATATCATAAGGTTCCACTGAAATCACAGGAGTATTGCAATAAATCTTACCCCCAGACTGTAGTGCTAACTGGGCAAGATGACAGGTAAGCTTATAGGGATTAATCGGCGAAGCAGGACTGGTAATTGCCCCAACACAGCCAGGCAACCCGGTATACTTAGCGGCTTCTTTACCTAGATATACACTCACCTGTAAATCCAAGCCGTGATTTCGCAGAAACTCGATTTGCTTTCTAGCTCTAGCGGCCTCCTTTTCCGTGAAATACACAAACGTCCCGCCTCTATGGTCCCATTCAGTTTCGCAATCAACAAACCCAGTTTGAGACATAAGCATCTTCAATGCATGATAATTATCCAGCTCAAACTGGGCACGGGCAACATAATCCTCGATAATCCGGTTCAGCTTAATCGGTTGGTTCCGGGCTGCTTGGAGCTGCTGGAAATCCACGTGACTGAATAAATCGACAGCCAAATGGCCGCCATTCCTTCCTGAAGCGCCTGAACATAACTCTCGAGCCTCAAGAACAATAGTATTGAGTGGATTATGGTACAAGCAGGATATGCCGGAAAACCCTCCTCCGATAATAACGTTATCGATACATTCAGGCAAGTCACCACTTTTATGATTAGCTAAAGAGCTTCGAGGGTTCATCCAAGTGCCTGGATTACCTAATTTTGGCGGTAATCCAGGAAATTGCAGATGCGGCGGCATTTAGCATGAATAAGGAATCCGGGGGGTGGTTCTCAGTCGGAATAGAAGATTGCTTTTTGGGAGAAGAAAGACTGGAGATGATGAATGATGGATGGATGTGATTGGTTAAAACAGAGTTAGTTGGGAGAACTAAGTTTCCCCATTAAAGAGCGTACTCTTTTTTTTTCTTCTTTTTGAGCAAGAAGAATGGCTCGATTAGCTAAAGCATTAGCTAAATTCCAATCACAACAGAAGAAAATCAAGAAAAAACCAATACAGAAAGAAGAGAAAGTGGTTAAACCCAAACGTAGACCGTTGATTCCATTCAATAAGAAGAAACGGGTGTTGTTAATTGGAGAAGGTGATTATTCGTTTGCCAAAGCTTTAATTGAAGCCGATTACGTTGATCCCGAGAAACTGGTGGCTACTGGACTGGATAGTTTAGAGGATTTGAAGAAGTACGACCAAGCCAACGAGAATGTGGAGTTTTTAGAGGACCACGGAGCAAATGTGATCACCGAGATCGATGTATCGAAAGAGCCCACCAAGAAGATGCTGTCGCTAGCCAAGTTTGATCTGGTGGTGTTCAACTTCCCCCATATTGGAAACTCTGTAGCCGACCAAGATCGCAATATCCGACAACACCAGGTGCTGATGGCCAACTACTTTGCGTATTGTAAACCGTTGCTGCAGCCGGAAGCCGGGGTTTGTGTGACGTTGTTCGAAGGAGAGCCGTACGATTCGTGGAACACCCGCGGGTTTGCCCATAAAGCCGGGTTTACAGGACGAGTTTCAGCACGGTTCCCGTGGGAGTCGTACCCGGGCTACGAGCACCGCCGTACTCGAGGAATGGGCAAGACCAATAAAGACCAACATAACCGCGATGCCCGGATGTATATCTTTGAGGAATGGACTGAGGAGACCGGGAAAAGAAAACGAAGAAAAAGCGATGACGATATTGAGTAAACTGACAGTATGTGTGTGTGTGTGTGTGTGTGTGTGTGTGCGTGCGTGTTTTTTTTTCCTTTTTTTAAGTCGGGAACACAGGCTTGGCCCGGGATTCTGGAAAAGGCTGTAAAGAGTATGGGTCGTAGAGAAAGCCCGGTTTGGTATGAGGCAGCTGGCTGGCGTATTTTCTCAACTTGGAAATGGGGTATACCCGGCGGTTAGGCAGCATATAGAGATCAGGTTCAAGACAGGAGGTGTTGTGATGAGCATAAGGCAAAGTATCGGCCAACAGACCCAATTCCGAGAAGCAAACAGGACATCCAGCGGAGCGATTAAACAAGCCCGAGCGAGTCACCGCGGAGGCAGGGTAGGTGCGGTGATGGCAAGTGGCGGTTTTAATTGCACTGATTCCGATCGAAAGCACAGACAGCAGGTGCGGGCGAGGCGGGAGACCATTGATGGCAGCATAGGTTCGATAGAACTGGTAGGCCAGTTCAGTCCAGCGGTCCGGCGAGAGCATCTTGGCATGTTCTTCCGACAAGCAAACCGGGTCGCCGCCAATGAGCAAGGCACAAGCCTGCTGCAACTGGGCCGAGTAAGTGGAGGCGGTCGGGGCCAAGTACTGGCGAGCGTAAAGGACGGCCTGTTTGCGGAGGTTGCGTTTGATGAGTTCAAAGAACTCCTGCAGCCGGAGCTGGAACTCGAGATCGGATCCTTGTTTTTTCAAAGCCGAGCGGGATTCCTGGCACCAGGCCAAACACTCAGCCACCGAGTGTTGGTTCAACGCGGCGGTGATCTGGAGGCCTTGTTCGAAGATGGCGGAGTCCACATACAGATGGAGGTTTTTGGCCTGAATAAACGCATCGGCTGCCGACAAATAGGCGGACATATACAAGTACTCGGCAATAAGGCGATTGATGCGGATTTCCATCAACCTATCGAACTCGGGGCCTTCATTAGAGGACAAGGCGCGCACTTGGTCGACATAGCGTTGGCGAGCGCCAATAACGAGATTGAGATCAGATTGCAACTGATTCAATTCGGTCAAACGGATTTTAAGCTGTTCCATGCGCTGGATCACCGTGTCGAGGGTGGCGAGCATAGCCGAATATTGGTTCTGGTCGCTGAGCCGCACTCCTTGGAGATTGGCGGAGAGTTGAGCCATCTGATGGGCCAACATATGGTTCTCCTTTTCAATGTGCCTTTGGGCTTGTTTAAACATTTTGCGACTTTGTTCTAGCGGAACTTGCACAAAGCTGAGTTCCAAGGTGGACCATGTCATGTTGATGTGTGTGTGTGAGAGAGAGAGAGAGAGAGTAAGAGTAAGAGGGAGTTGAGTTATATGGGAAATAAGGTTTCCCTAGCAGCACTAGCAGTAGCAGTAGCAGTAGCAGTAGCACTAGCAGTTACTGCTAGTGTTAGTGCAGTTAGTTAATAATAAATAATATTTTTTTTTTTCTCTTATAATAGATGGTAAGTAAGAGAAATATCCGGGTTAGTAATAATATCGGCTGATTGGATCAGTTTCAGTTCGGCAGCAGCCATAGTTGCTGCCTTAGTATCCAAAGGATCGGACAACGACGACGACGACGACGACGACGACGACGTTGAGCGATTGACAATATTGGCAACAGTCGAAACCGCGTTTAGACAACTTTTCAACAACGGATCGGCTTCTTTTGGTCCAACTGAATCCTTATTGAGTTCGAAATGCTCGTAGTACTGGTCGGTGAGTAAAGCCGCTAAGAGATCGCCGGTTCCTGAGAAATATTGAGGGATAAACGGAATCGGTAACAAGAACATTGTGTTTTGGCTCGATAAAGCGATCAAGAAAAACTTTAAGTCGTTTATATGAGCCTCTGCCAATTCTTGGTCTGATCCTAGTTGGACTGACGTGATTACTATATTTGGTACATTATAGCGGTCTCGGAGATACCACAATAGCAACTTGGCCGATTCGAGATCGGAAATGCGATATTTATAATCAGCCAACACCTCAGCTTCAAATTGATTAGGAGTAATTAAAGATGCTTCACAAATAAGTTTTTGATAAATCGGAATCGTTTGGTTGGATACATATAATCGACCATGATCGCCCAAAACCGGATCGATTACTACTACCAATTTAGGGTTGTGTTTTTTCAGCAACAAAACAATTTCCAAAACTGCCTCAACTCCTTCATGACCTGGAATATACCCCGTCAAAATCGCATGATAATTATCGATATGGTTTTCACTCAATCCAAGAACGATCTCGCGCAAATGCGTTGCCGACACCCGATCTCCTCTAAACCGGCCATATCCAGTATGATTGGAAAACTGCACGGTATTCAACGGATCGACATCCCATCCTCGTAGTTGCAACGGGAAAGTAGCCGCTTTGTTGCCTACATATCCATGGACAACATGTGATTGTACGGCCAATACTTTTTTTATCATAACAGTGTTATGTTGTGTTGTTGTATTGTTGTTGTATTGCCAATGTAGTTAGTTATATTTCTATGTGGTTTCTATGTGGTTTCTATGTGTCCTATATGGTATTGGGAGTCGTCCATTAAAGTTACAACTACACGCTACAACTACACTCTACAACTACACGCTACAACTTAACTACAACTTAACTACAACTACAAATTACACAATTACAATTATCTACTTTACAGAGATACCAAACTAATATCTCTTTTGTCAGCACAATTCTATCTACTTTACAGAGATACCAAACTAAGATCTCTTTTGTCAGCACAATTCTATCTACTTTACAGAGATATCAAACTAATATCCTTTTTCGTTCTTTTTCTCTAATGTCGGCACTGAAAGTCCAAAAATTAAGACCCGAAGCGATTCTGCCTACTAAAGGATCGGTCGAGGCCGCCGGGTACGATTTATACGCGTCTGAACCAACAATTATCCCTGCCCGCGGATTAGCCGCGGTTGCTACTGCTATCGCTATCGCTGTTCCGTACGGCACTTATGGCCGAATTGCGCCTCGCAGCGGATTGGCTGCCAAACATAAACTCGACACGGCCGCAGGCGTGGTGGATTCAGATTATCGCGGAGAAGTAAAAGTGTTATTGTTCAATCACGCCGATCAGGACTATTCGGTAGCTGCTGGCGATCGCGTTGCACAATTGGTTTTAGAGAAAATAGTGGTTGACGCGCCGGTGGTAGAAGTCGAGGCTTTAGGCGATACTGATCGTGGAGTTGGAGGGTTTGGCTCGACGGGGAAGTAACTGAATATATTAGGCGAAGAAATATAGTAGTGTAGTGTACTATAGTAGTGTAGTAGTATAGTAGTATTGTATAGTAGCATAGTAGTGTACTATAGTATAGTATAGTATTGTAGTATGTAGTATAGTAGTATAGTAGTATAGTAGTATAGTAGTATGTAATATAGTAGTGTAGTATTGTAGTGGTATAGTATAGTATAGTATAGTATAGTATAATATAGTATAGTATAGTATAGTAGTATGTAGTATAGTAGTATTGTATTGTAGTGTTTTAGTATGTAATATAGTATTGTATTGTAGTATTGTAGTATGTAATATAGTAGTATGTAATATAGTAGTATGTAATATAGCAGCAGCTGGTGTGTAGCTGTGATACACAAAGTAATATAGTAGTGTAGCAGCGGTAGATTGTAGCTGCGCTACACCATAGTATTGTAGCTGCGCTACAACACTATGGTGTTACACACAATAGTAGCGATCGCCAAAGTCGCCTAGACCCGGCTCGATGTAGCGATCCGCATTTAAGCCCCTGTCGATAAACCCAGTGATGAGTTTCACCGCCGGAAACTTCTCAGCAAGAAACTTGATCCCTTCCGGACACGAAATCAAGTTTAGAAACAGTATGCGATCTTCTTTTACGCCTCGACTTTTTAACACATCGATCGCCATGGCCGCAGAACCGCCCGTGGCCAGCATCGGGTCCAATAGCAACACGTATCGTTGGGCAATATCGTCCGGCAATTTATCATAGAACAACGCGGGTTTGGCCGTTTCCTCGTCGCGCTGAATCAAGATCTTGCCGATCCGCACCGATCGACAACAATCGCGCAATCCCATTTCCATCGACTCGCCAGCCCGCATAATCGACACCCCGCAAATCCGCCCTTCAAACGCCAGTCCTTGGTACGGAATGCCCGTCGCCGTCATCACTGTGCTGGGCGTGGTCGGCAAATGGTTCAATCCTTCCTCGACCAAAAGTCGAATAATCCGATTGGAATAAAACACAAATTCATTGCGCGGAGTATCCACGTTTCTAATTGTAGTATATAATCCGATCAGCTGCGGGGTCTGGGCCAGTACCACCACGTTGGGATATTCCGACTCCAACGAAACCGTATATGCCAAATTATTTGCCATATTATTTGCCATATTATTTGCCATATTATTTGCTATTATTATTTGTTATTATTCGGGAACCTCCCAGCCTTTTATATCGTGGTCCACGTTCTTCGGCGGACTTGGGTTGGATGTCCGACCTGAGTTGTATGTCCGATCGCCGGGCGCGGGTTAGTTGTCTGCCCGCCGGGCTTGCCAGAGAGTGAGACAGAGAGAGAGACAGAGAGAGCGAAACAGAGAGCAAGACGGATTAATTAGGTCACGTGACTACCAGTGACTTCCCATCTGCCACTACTACTATAGTTGCAACTATAGTTGCAACTACAACTACAACTATAATTGTAACATAGTTGCTCCATAGTTCCTACACGGATGACAGACTACAACTCGTTACCCGTGCAAGCGCCTATTGGCGACGGACCTGCTGCCGAAAAAGCTCGCCAGTTCTTTAAAGAACGAAATCGAGCCCAGATTAGAAAATCCTTGATTCTACCGACCTCCGATCAGGCCGTGCAAGCTGTACTGCAAGAATTAGGCTATGAACCAATTGCCGATGAAGATCGGGCAGATCGAAGAGATCGGTTAGCTAATATTTTAATAGATCGCATAGAAAACGGTCTAGAAGTACCGGATCTACACAACGCCGATGCAAAATACGCCTCTATTGCTGCTACCGCTACCGCTAATGCTAATGCTAATGCTAATGAAGAATTCTACACTGAAGGACCTCAATTGCTGCTGGATTGTCGCCAATTCATCACTTCTGATGGTTTGGCAAGAGCTAAACTTTTGCACAACTCGATGCTAGAGTATGCAAACCTACCGCGAGATCAATGGCAAGCTCAACAGTCCACTTTGGAATCGTATTATTCTCCTTTTACCGCTTGGGGAACCCAGGTTGTAGGCACTTTGCCTGCTTCCTCCGTCGCTATTCATTCTTCTTCCACTAAAGTCGCCACTGGTTCTTGGGACGGTTCTGTTTGTTTAATGGATCTCCCTTCAATGGACTTAGTATCGCAATCTAAACTCTCCACCGGCAGAATTAGCGATCTGGCCTGGTCGACCACTGGTTTATTAGCTGCTTCTGACTCCACCGGCGCGGTTCATTTAATCGACCCTTTAAATTCATCTTCTACTGTTTCATTACACCACCCAGGCGAGGTTCGTGCCGCCGGTGTTCAGTTCCATCCCTCGGCCAAGTACATTGCCTGTGCCTACTATGACCATACTTGGAGTCTATGGGACATCGCAGCCCAAACGGAACTGCTGGTACAAGAAGGCCATAGCAAAGAAGTCAAAGATCTTGCGTTTCATCCCTCGGGCTCGCTATTGGTGTCTACTGGATTAGACGGCATACTCTACACCTGGGATCTCCGCTCCGGCAAAATCGTCGCTATCTTCCAGGGCCACAGTCGCGAAGTGCTCTCGGTAGATTTCCATCCTGCCGGTTACCAGATCGCTTCTGGTAGTGCTGATAACTCCATCAAAATCTGGGATATCCGGGCTTTGCAGGAACAGACCACTTTACCGGCCCATACCAAATTGGTTTCGTGTACCCGATACTTGCCAAATCTAAACCACTCCGAACTGCCTCCAGCCAGTGTCTTGGTTTCTAGTTCATACGACGGCACAATAGATATCTGGAACACGTTAACCTGGAAGTTGCTGAAGACTTTTAGTACTAATGATAAGGTAATGTCGGTCGACATATCGTCCGATGCTCGATACATTGTCTCTTCAAGCTGGGACCGATCAGCCACGTTATGGACCGCTCCGGAGTGATATAGTCGATAATAAAGGACCTGCAAAAGAAGCTGCAAGAACTAGCTCCGCTGATCCACGCTACTGCGCTGCTGCACTCTATCGCACTGTAGTGCACGATCAATATTCCTGGGGTTGGACCCTAACCCGATGATTTATATTATGCCCTCGGGTGCACAACACCATTTTGAATAAACAACCTAATTTATTCACACACTAACCAGATGGAAATCACTAAAAGAACGCTTGAGTCACAACCTCGATCCAAGAAACGCTACAAACCATCGTTAACCGACTGGAAAGATCACTCCATCGGTGAATTCATCGCCAAACTGCGCACTCTGATATCTGGAATCGAAGATCCAGAAACCAACTCCAATATTGTCAAACAAGGCATCTTGGAATGTGTATCGGCAGATTTACAAGCCGACGAGGCTCATGACTACACGGAAAATGTCGAACTGATGATAGAATATGCCCATTTGGCCAGTGTCGCTGTAGTCGATATGAGACAAGCACTGTGTGTAGCCAACTGCACTAAACTTATGGTTGGTTTAACCCGGCTGCTGCAAAACCAACCCGGCGGTCAATTTTGGGCCTCAAAGGCTTTAGCTAGAATTGTGGTCAGTTTAGGTGACGGATGCAGTAGTTTGGTAGATCTGCCTAAACTCTTCCGAGCCGCTTTGGATACATGCATTGATGTAGACTCCAATGGGGTGTTGGTATTACTGACGACAATTGCCGAAAGATGCAAGGAAAATGATTCAATTGCATCCTTGGTGTTTTCTCCAAACAATACCCAGAAAATTATGGGATTGATTTCCAGTCGCAAATGTGTCTGGCTGATTCCGCTGGCCGCGATCTTTGCCCAATACCCGGCCAGTGCCCAATTGTTACGAGCTCCCGGGTTTTTGAATATCATTGCCGATCCGAATACTGTTGATGATCTTAATCTTGTCTTGCCGGTGTTTTTATTCCTAATTGAAATTTCCTTAAGTGAACAAGGATCCCGATGTATTAACCAAGCTTGTGGTGTTGCAGAATTCCTCGCTATATCTGGGACCTTCCCGGACCCAGCGTTTTTAATCGCCTCGTCGATTCTCACTAAGTTAGTGCAAAAACATATTCCTAATTCGACTCTACAACCAGAAAATACTCCTAGTCCATTTATTCTTCAATCATGGTTAAATTCACTGGAAGCCGCACAGTACCCGCGTCTCGCTACTTTGGCGGCTACTACTTTATCGTCTGGCCAATCACCGCCCAGCTTTCCCCGGATTAATTGAACTCCACTAAAAAGTATATAGCACGATAAAAGATCTTCCGCTGGACCGATCCGCACATCTTTTTTTATTTGGGCAAAACACTAAACATGCGCATTATAGTTTCTACAGTCAGATAAATTTTTGACATCGATATTCGAAGTTCTTCCTTTGTTTGTTCCGTTGTTTCGTTGTTCCGTTGTTTCTTTGTTAGTTTCTTTCTTTTCTCTTTACTCTTTTCTCTATTCTCTATTCTCTTTTCTCTCTTCTCTATTCTCTCTCTTTTCTCTTCTCTCTCTTCTCTCTCTTTAATGGCGATTATCTGCCAGAATGCTATCAGCGTTATCAAAGCACTGGTCCAAAACGATACTCGACGGGTTCGAGCTTTGGCTACAGTAGAAACCACGCGGGCCTTGAATCAACTTCCCCAAAATACGGCAGTGGACCATCCGCTGGTCGCCTCGGTGCTTGTATGTACCAATATACTGGACGAAGCTAGCCCCAGTGCTCAGCAAATATTAACTGATATTATTAAAAGCAGTGATATCGACTCTTTGGTCGGATCGCATGGGTATAAACAACTGAGTCCCAGTGTGTTTGCCGGAAGAATCGAGATTAACGTTGCTGGCAATGTGGGCATGTTGTTTTATCTGGAATTAGACCAATGGAGGTTCTCGCATTTCTATATCGACGACTATGATGGCTTAGAAGCCGTATATTGGACTCCCTGGGCCGCAACCATGAAACAGGCCTCGGAGATATACCTTTGTCGAGGAGTATCGGAGATGAAAGACGCCGATGGAGTCTTAAGTAAAGCCGTGAAACAGTCATTCGAGTCTCGTCGTATAGTCAGTGCAGGCACGACTAAAGAAATCCCACTACCGATCGATACTAACAATGAAGATGAATATTGGAACCAATACGATGATTTGGACGAGAGCCTCGAGCCGGGTTGGTTAGTAGCCACAGATCAGGTACCACTAGCTTACACCGGTTATACGAAATCGCATTTCTAATAAACCCAGAATCAACAGAAGCTGTCTTTTGTATTTTTTTTTTCTTTTTTTTCTTTTTTTTTTTTCTTTTTTTTTGGTTGTTGTTCTTCTGCGGTCGACGATCTGGGCCTATTACTGGGCTTGTGAATGAATCCCAGCAATAAACTTTGAATCTTCTTCTTCACTTTAACCACTTACCACATTCATTATGATGCCTCGATTTATTTCTCGGATGTCGCGGTCGAATTTAGAAACCTTAAAAGTAAGTAATTATCGATCTCCTTTGGTATTTAGTAATCCGTATACTAACGTAGATGGCTGTGTATATCTCGTTCCCGATCATGGCGATGTACTACGCCGGGATCGATCCTGATTCTCGATTTCAAATAAAGAACTTCTGGCCGGCTCCGGAACGATTGAACCAGATTCCTAAGGAACCTGAAGAAATCAAAGCTGAGTTACAACGGATGCGAAATGAACGGTTGGCTAGAAGAGAAAGACGGGTACAGAAACTGCAGGAGTTGCAGGAAATCGAGGCCAAGGAAGAGGCCGAACTCAAGGCTCTGGGGGTTTCTGTAGAAGAGCTGTTCCAGCGGTCTGAAGAGGAAAGTGAAGATGCAAAGATTCTGGCCACGTCGATGGCTGCGTAGAAAGGAGATAATCTGGTTATGTCAATATTGTAGCAGCAGCAGCGTAGTTGTAACTGTAATTATAGCAGTAACTATAGTTGTAGCAGCAGCGTAGTTGTAACTGTAGTTGCGGCTGAGTTGTAGCAGCAGCAGCTAGTACTCTAATTCCATAATCCCGTTGTTTTCTGCTCGCGAATACTTGCTGATTTGGCGAGGGCCGTCGTAACGGCTCTTTACTGGCACCTTTTCCTTCTTCTTTTCTGGTTCCATTTTCGTATACGATTTCTTTAGACTTTCTCGTAAAACTTGTACTTGCTTGTCGATTTCTTCAGTCTCTAATTCTTGTTCTTCCAACGCTTCTCTGAGTTCCATACACTTCACTTCGATTTCCCGCTTCCGCCGATGTTCCAACACCCCGCTATCGATCTCGCGTGGTTTCTGCGGTTTGCTGATTTTGCTACTTCTATTTTTCTTATTTACATTCGAGCTGTTTTTCTGGATATATCCACTTGTCGCACTTCCTCGCGGTGTGGAAAGCCCGATTCCATTGTACGACATAGTATCTACTGTTAGTTGGAGGTCCCAAAGTATGATACGGATCTCTATATACTCCGATCATGCATTGTATTAAAAAAAAGAAAAAAATCTTGAAAAATAACTAATAAAATAATTAATAAAATAATTAACAAAGTAGTTAACAAAATAGTTAACAAAATAATTAACACGCTTTTAATATATTCTCACAAGCAGCTTTTCCAGGGGCTGCTAAACTCGCCAACGCTGATTTGAAAGCATTGGGGTTCAGAGACGCTACCTGGACCAAGGCTTCTTTGGCCGGCCCTGCCTCGCCGAGCCCAAATAATCGTATAATCAGCTCAATTGTAATACTGATTAGTTCTTGACAAGATTCTTGACAAGAGTTCTGACAAGCGTTCTGACAAGCGTTCTGACAAGAGTTCTGACACGAGTTTTGACAAGAGTTCTGACCAGAGTTCTGACAAGAGTCTTCTAACGTCTTTGCAAGTTGTGTTAGTAGTTTCACAGCTCGCATGGCGGTCGTGGGATCGGAACTTTGCATCGATTCCGTAACTGCTTCAAGAACAATTCCCATCACCAGACTGTTCACTTGCGGTTTATCGCCAGAATCATTTATCAGTTTCTCTAGAACCTTTAATACAAGATCTCCAAGATCACCTGCAGAAAATAAATACCGAACAAGTACTTTCGAAACAGCATCTTCTTGCCATATACCACAATGGTCGTCCTTGGTTTCGGCCAGGTTCATAATCAGGGCAAAAAGTATCACCTTGTTTCGTGCACTACCATCAGGTTCCGGCTCTTCAGTAGGCTTCGTAATTATCATCAAGCTTTTGTCGCGACAAAATGTTTTGATTCTTTTAATCTCACCATCGTCCACCCTCGCGGCTTCCCGTTCATCCAATCCGGTATCGATATCGTTTAACCCAGATAGTATATCTTTCATCACAGCCATAATATCTGATACTCTTTCAGAACGTATTTCTTTCTCAATAAAATCAAATATCCGACTTAATAGTATCCCAGATAGCTCAGTTCTCAGCTTCATATCAACATTTCTTAAACATTCCACTAAACTGCGTAGCACAGATATATTACTGAACACTATTTCGGTATCATCAAAATCAAGACCATTAGCAGTTTTAAACATCGTCAAAATCAAGCCTTGAATCACCTTAAAATTCAGTTCCCCATCGTTAGTCATGTTACTCAATCCTTGGAATGTCTCAGCTAAACCGCCTTTAAATGGTAATGACCCATTAGTTAGCGCTACTCGATCTAAAAGTTGAACCAGCTCAGAAACCAACCGCTTGTCTTTCAGTTCTTGGGGAACAATACCCGAGGCCAAACTGAGACTGGCTAAGGCAGATACCACAGATACCACATCTGACGACGATGACAATAACGCAGTTCCTCCAGGCATACCCGCATTCGAGTAGTTTCTTTGAATCATACTCCTGTGAACACTACTTAATCGATTCTTCATACCGTCGTCCCACGATGATGATAGAAGCAATGCCTCATAGCAAAGACCGATTAATATGTAAAATATAGATTCCTTGCCTAAGTGTTGCAGGCCCTGGGTTTTCTCGCGCTCCTCTATGCTCTGGAATGCTTTCTCGGGATCTGAATTAATTTCAATCGATAAAACCTTCAGAACTTTGGTCCAATCTGACACATATATCGGATAATAGATCTTCAATTTCAAAAGGTCATACGCTGATACCTCTTGACCGAGCAACACAGCCACATTTGTATGATCCAATTCTCCGTTGTGAGACAATCTACCAAGACATAGTTTCGTTAACGATTCAAACCATAATCCATCCAAGATATTGGTATGCTCGAGCACAAATTCTCGGATATCAACATTGTCCAGTGAACTAATGTATATATCGGCCCAAGCTGTGAGAACTGCATGCTCCACCAAAGTAATCTCATAGTCCGATTGCGTCGAAAATGTTCCTACTACTAAATTCAGTGTTTCATTGGACCCTTTCTTAGCGCAAGAATCGAGGGAGTTCGTAAGAATTCGAACCATTCTCGGCATACGACTCATTTCTTTTACTATTCCAGACCCAACAAACTCTCCACAGATATTCAAAGATACCGCAGCCAGTCTAGCCGATGAGTTCTTTTCAAACGCTTGGGTTACCCCAGAAGCAATCTGGGCCTCGAATTGTTCCAATAGAGTAATTTCTTCAAACTCCGGGTCAGCCACCGGGCCAAATATTCGGATAATGTCCCCTAAAAGCTGCAGCCCTACCAGTCTAAGACTTAAGACATTAGCTGTAGCCGCTAAATATGACAGTCGAATCACCTCACCGGTGAAAGGAACGATTTCTCGGATCGACGTTGGAAACTCATCTATAGTGTAGTACATTTTCTCAGGGGCTTTTTGTTCAAGGAATGATTCAAGAATAAGTCTCAGACAGTAGAAAGCCAATCCCCGGGATCGCCAAGACAGTATTCTGGCGCTTTCAATTCTCTTTTCTGACTTTTCTTTAGGCTCATCTGATTCCTCATCACTCTCCAGACCTATCTCTTCAGTAACTGCCGCTTGCAGATGTTGAGCGGGAGATAACTCCTGAATCGTGGTATTCACTGAAATGTAGGATGCTTTCAACTTGGGCGGGATTTCCGTATATAGCTCACTGAGTAGTCTAAACTGTAAGTTCAACGCTCCACGAATACATCCGAGCCATTCATTGGGGTTCTCCCACATAAGATCTGTAACTGTGCACACAAGTAGATCATGGATCTTAAGTGAATAAGGAAACATCTCATACATCATCCACATCCAATGAATTATAAACCCTCTAGAGTCATCAGATATGTGCTTCTCTTTTAAAAAGGCAATAATATCCCCACGAGATATTTGAGAAAGAATAGACGCAGCTTGCAAAATACATTGCGCAGATGATGGAGGGCCATTCATCAGTGTTTGACTGAACAACATGGGTACAAGGTCGTCGTCTTCCATGTTCTTCCATGCAAACAGAGTTAGACATTCATAACAGCGTAGAACCTGAAACGTTAACTCTTCTGAATTCATATCGTCGGTTTGGATACTAACAAGGACGTATTTTAGTTTCCGGAGCATGGACTGGTGAGAAGGAAGTTCCGGTCCGAGTGCAAAAGCAACAGAGTATATACAACGAGCAATTGGCAAAGCTGAATCATTAACCAGCTCCAGGTTAGAGAGTTGCACATTACTCTGGTACGCAGAATGCGCGCTGTCGATACAAAGAAGCATAAGTAACCCAATTGTAGTCCCGGCAAACTGCGAAAACGATGTGCTTGCAGAATCGATTAATCTGCTTAAAGCTTCTAGAGCCCAGAAATGAACAACTGGATGAGAGTCTTTGCATAGAATAGTCAAGACATTTAAAACGGATTTCAAATGGGAGGCAGCTGAGATCCCGCCCAGACTGCTGTGTATACTGCTGAGAACAATAGCCGAGCCAGCCCGACCTTCGGGGCTACGATCTTCAACAATCTTGTCAATAAAGTGCTTGGTAAAATCAGAATCATTAATTCCATCAAAGCTACACAATCGATTGGCAATAAGCCCAGCCGTGTCCCGTATCGAACCCAGAGGAGAATCAAGAACAGCATCGATAAACGCCCGCATAAGTTTCTGTAGCTTCGCGCTAAGTATTAAATTGGTTGATTTGGATTTTGAGTCGTAGCTAGCTGTCAATGCAAGATCTAAGATTTTGGTTACCGCTACCGCGGAATTGGCAGCTACTGC
This sequence comes from Tortispora phaffii, assembly GCA_030574555.1. Taxonomy (NCBI): domain Eukaryota; kingdom Fungi; phylum Ascomycota; class Trigonopsidomycetes; order Trigonopsidales; family Trigonopsidaceae; genus Tortispora; species Tortispora phaffii. The sequence continues at coordinate 13,181 of JAJMFE010000021.1, read as the reverse complement.
TGCCCGCCGAACTCGTAATAGTCCGGTAGTATTCTTAGTCTGTTTGGATGAAATTAATGTCAGAACAGATTCTAACAAACTCTCCTGAAGCACAGTCTCTTGCATTAAAAATAGCAATGAAAACAACTGAAGAGATTCATCAACTAGAGATGTTGCAGGATGGTAAAACTCGCTAATGATTGTCATGGCACATCGGGTTGTTTTAGTCTCAACAACATCCAAAAAGAACTGATTGGTGGAAGAATCTGAATTTTGCAATGAAACGCCAATGAACCCTAGAGAATCACTCAAGAAAGACTTTCTATAAATTGATTTGGTCAATTCTGCTAACCTAGTATAGAAATTATGCTTCTGGGAAGTTGGAGTTCCTAAATACGGAAGAGTGGAAGTTATGCAGTCAAACTCAGAGGTTAGCCCACCGTTAAAATTATCTTGACAATGCAATTCCGAAATTTCTTCGTTTGGTTCATGAGCAGCCAAAGTAGAAAAGCAGTCTGCGCCACTAATATCAGCAGGATTTAGACCCAAGTCAGCGATGGAATCAGACGGGGCCGCGTAAATAGTTGGATCAGCAAATAAGCGAACACATGCAGTTATGAGCGCCGGGTCTGTATTTATTTGATGTCTACCGGTTGATAACAGCGAAGAGAAACATTGAAACATTCGACGAGTAAGAGATATCTTATAGTCAAAATAGTCTGCAGAGTTGTTTATAGGAAGTTTCAGGGTTATAGCTTCTTCTACTCGAGATTTCGAAAGATCTGACTTGAAGCCAAACGAAAACCGTTTGGAATTAGAAGCAGAAGCTAAGGGGTTCCTATAAGATTCCGCTAGGGGAAGAGCGGCCATAAAGTTGAAGGTTCCGTTTAATAACTCTGCCATGGTATTAGAAATATTTTGTGTAACCAAAGCCGGGCTATTGACCATGAAACTGTAGATGGAAGTGAGAACTAATTCTCGGACATATAGAAGATAATTCAGTTCCATAAACGAGCGAGAAGCATAATTCGATTTAGAAAGAGGAGCCGGCAAAGTAGCTTTCCACAGACGAATATATGAGTCCAGGTTGATTTTAGTAAAAGGACCGCCTATGGTGAGTAAACCGGATAGAATCAAGAAAGCTGATTCGTTAAAAGCGATGGCTACCGCTAAATCCGAGGTAGAAGCAGCGGCCTTGGAGTATTGGAAAACGTTTGCTTGCAAGGATTCCAGAGTAGTCAGTGATACAGATTCGATGTTTGCCCGAGATACATACAATAAGATGGAGATACTGTAAGCATAGGCATAATAAGCCGAAGATTGAATTTTATTATCAGTTAGCGCCTGAGCCAGTTTATCGGCCAGTAGTACCAAAGTTTTGTCTAGCTTGGAGCTGTTTTGACAGATAAGAATAGCCCAGAGTTGACTGTAGGCGATCTGAGCCGGTCTTGACAATGGTTTATCAGTAATAGTCACCAGTTGATCCCAATAAGGCTCGGCAGCAGATCCAGTAGTACCGGCAGAGATTAATAGAGAGGATATTATGCGAGAATAAAAGATGTGAGTGTAAACAGGGGTGTTATCCGGTAAACGGGCCAAACTATTGAACAAGGAGTCTAAGAGTTTCAGCTTGTCTTGTTCAGCTAAAGAGTCTGAATAAAACGAGTCAAAAAGTAGGGTTAGTTGTGAAATGAGAGTATTGATTTTGAAGGAGTGTTTGGTTAATGCCGAGGAGAAAAATACAGTGGACAGATGGTCAATTAGAGTCTGGTGATGGTCGATAACCCAGTGTCTGCCTACAATTGAGAAGATTTCATGTAAGGTAAGAATGAGAGTGGATCGAGTTTGAGAATCAGAAGTTGGTTTGAGGTAAAATTTTGTGACTTCATAAACGGGGGTCATGATATTGGCGGGTTTATGTTTGGAAGTTGCGCATAACACGGAAGCCAGACATTTAGCAACTTGTTGACGCAACGGCTCACAGCAAATAGACGCCGATTTCAAACAAGCGGATTTGACTTTTTCGAAATTGAAATGTTCCGGCAACGAGTCAAGATTATCAGTTGGCAATTGTGGTTGGTTCTCAGAACCACCATTATTAGCAACAGGCTCGTCGGATCCATTCAACCGCGACACCGGGCCATGAACAGTGACCATCAAAGTGAGACATTGAAACAAACGGCTACGGACCAAATACGATTTATCAGAAGCAGAACCAATTAGTCGAGTAAAAGTTTCGGCAACTATCGACTCAGACAAGGCGCCATGGGAATGAAGTAAAACCGCTGCACAAGCGGCCAAAGCAGAAGATTTGACCGCTAAAATGCCGGTGTTTTTGGCAATTTTACTAGTAGTAATTACGGCCAATGGCATAAACGAAGAAACCAAAGCACCTTGATGAGTAAACAAAAGAGCTAGAGATTCCAGAAGCACGATTCGGACATCGGCTTTTTTGTTCTCTTTATCTTTAATCCGAGATCTAAGAGCATCCAACAAGGCCTCAACCAAGACATATAATTTAATAGCACCAAGATCTACTGCTTTTAAACACATTTGAGCAATAACTCGACAGATTTTACAAGAAAGCAAATCTAACGGTAAAGTTGGAGACTCGAGATCGGGTTGTTTAAGAATATGATTAATGAGGGCCAGAATATCAGCATTTGCCGAAGGGTGGGTGTTGCGTAACGCATCGTTCAACAGCAAAAAAATGGCAATTGAGCGTTTTCCGTTATCGTCAGAAGACGAAACGGCTGATTCCAGCTCTTTTATAAGCGTGGTATTCATTACAATAGGAAGAATGGGAGAAAATGGTGAAGCAAGGGTATTAGAGCTGAGAGTAAACGAGTTAGGAGGTAAAAGGAGCGTTAAGAGGTATCAAAAGAGTGCTAAAAAAAATTAAAAAAGTATTAAAAATAGTTATATGACCAGAGATGAATATTAGTACCAATATAGAAAAAGTTAAGTGTCGTTTTGCGAAGGGTGATGTCTGCGAAGGGTGATGTCTGCGAAGGGTGATGTCTATTTAAACTTGTTGGTTTAAACTTGTTGTTTAAACTGGTAGGTTCAAACTTGTTGTTTAAACTTGTTGTTTAAACTTGTGTTTAGATTTGTAGGTTTTCATGCAGATATAGCTTAAGCAGCTAATCGAGGTTGCCATCGACTGGGTTAGAAGTCGATTGAACGTGTTCGGTTTTGGTGCGACGCACTCGGCACCAAAGACTGTTGTCGGCATGCGAAACGAAGTCCACAATCACTTTGGACCACGAGTAATGACAAGGCAAGCAGTCGTAGAATTCCGACGCTATGGCTCGTAGTTGCGGGAGTCGGGTCCATGGAATATAAGGGAAATCGTGGTGTTCATTGTGATAGCCGGCATTATACACTAAGAAGTTCAAAGGTCCATAATAAGAAAAAGTTTCTGGAAAAGAAACGTCTTGCAAGGATTTAGGGGCCGGTTTCAAAGTAGCGGAAGCCTGTGCCTGGGACCGGTTCAGCACATAATGTTCAGCAATAAAATGGCCGGCCAATGGATGCAGCGAGCCAGCAAAAAACGAGGACCACAAAAAATAGAAAAACGGGGTCCAGCCGAAAAAGTGTACTAACAAGTAGTCGGCGGCCAGCTGGTAGACCAAATTCACCAGATGTAGCCATCCCAGCGGGATCTCACACACAAACATGGGCCGCAAAGCATAGAAAAATATCTGGAAAGTAGCGAAAAAGGCTTTACCGGCCACACTCGACAAAACCATCGCCTCGAACCGAGTGGGAAGATCAGTGTCGTACTGATCATGGCCCAGGTGTTTATGATGCAGCAAATGGTACGGGCGGAACGAGGCCGAGTACGGCAACCCGATTGGCAAATTGACCACTGCAGCAAACAACCGATTATGCAAAGGTTTTTTAAACACCAAATTATGGCTGAGTTCGTGGATGGCCAGAAACACGTTTTGGTTGGCAGTAGCGCCAATTAAGTACGCTACAACCAAAACATGCCAATCCATCGGTCCATAATCTCGTAGTCCAATAGCAATGGCCAATTGCAAGATCACAACAAATCCAACTACAAAAGTAGTACGGATATCAGGACCACACAGTTTAGTAACTTCCGGATGTGCTTGAATAATCGCTCGACGTCGAGTACGATGTGGTTCTTCTTGGCACGTCCATAAAAAATCAGGTTCCACAGGCTGTTGTTTATCAGCACAAATTGGACTATTTTTAATAGTTGAATTTGTGCATATTTCTGATTTCACAGACATGCCTTTTTAGTGGTGTGATCTCAATAAGGGCCTTATGTTTTTTTTTATCTCTCTGTGGGATTATTGGGCTTGAGCCGCAAAATAAGAAAGAGCTAGCTAATCTCACAGACCAAAAAAAAGACCACCAGAAAAAGGGAAGAAAGAAAAAAAAAACCTCTCACAGGGTTAGGGCTACCGAGGAACCGGGATTTATGGCATTTCGATTTAAGGCAGAAACCAGCCAAACGACTTCCATTTTTGAAGGAAACAGACAAAGACAAAGACAAAGATAGAGACAAAAAATGGCAGTTCAGACAGGAGCACAGAAAAGGGCAAACCAGCGATATGCACGACGGGAACAACAGAAAATGGGCAAACCGCGCAAGCATGCCGATAAGAAGACCACAACGTTAAACCCGGGCTGGATCGTGTTCTTGATATTTTTGGTGTGTGGAGGAATAGTGCTGCAGTTTTTGCAGCTGTTGTTTTGAAGTATCAGACGAATGTATGATCGAAGGTACCATTGGACTATCACACAAGTGGTGGTGCTGCATTAGCTATGTAGAGATAACAATAGACAGTAGAGCAGAACAGCAGAACAGCAGAACAGCAGAACAGCAGAACAGTAGAGCAAGTTGTTGAATTATTACTGTAGGACAAATAGCAGCAGCTTTCGAGGCTGTAGCAGCAGCTTGAATTCGGTAGTAGCGCCAGGCTTATGTACAATGCTGTATAGGCTGTACAGGCTGTATAGGCTGTTCTGATGTATAGGCTGTTCTGATGTATGCTGTCATAAGCCATTCGTGTTCTAACTAGCAGTAGCTCAATATTTGTCCCTTCTTAGACAAAACTACCTTCATTTTGTTCCACAGGGGCTAGGTGCTGGGCTAGTTCGGCAGCTTCCGCAAACGTGGCCTGCTCTTGGCCAATGGCACACGCCAGGAACGTCCATTTCCGCTGCATGGCCAGATCGCTGTAAGCAGTGAGTTTATTATTAGCCTCTTTGAGTATTGTAGGCAGATCTGCTGCATTGCTGTTTTTTATCGTGCTCTCGGTTTCAGTCACTACCGCCAAAGCGGCATTCCAAAGATCCAGGCCACTGGATAAGGCCTCGTATTCGGTCTCGATTTTGGTACTTAGATCATATAAAGCAGCGACTTTGAGATCCTGAGCCTCGACAAATTCAGGACTAAGATCTCTAAATTGGTCCAAATTAGCTTGTAAATGTGCAGTCCTTGCTCCTAGCACAGACTCTTGTTCATCCAATACCTTCAAGGCCATTTTCTTTTCGGTGTGCAGTTTGGCCAGTTTCTGCTGCAGCTCAAGAATACTTGCATCGATTTGCTCAATTCGATTTCGAGTGCGTTGTACACACCGAACCTCCTCCGAATCCGATTCTAATTCACGCATTTGGTCTAGTATACTTTGCCGTTGATCCAACCGTAACTTGGCGGTTTCGGCTGCTCGTTGTTTTGCAGCGTACTCGGCCTTGTACACGTCCAATTGTTCTTGTCGAATATCCCGCAACTCAATTAAAGCCTTTGTTAATGCTTGTCGCGCAAACAAGGGTTTGCCGTTAGTCGACGTAATGGCAGCTTCGTGCTGATCCAATAATCCTTGCAATCGCGATTCGATCGCCTGCGCATCGGCTTCTAGTGATTGGGCCCTGTTACTGAACTCGGACTGGATGTTTACAATGGACATAATTTTTGTTCTTCTTTTCTTTTTTGTGGGTTATTTTTAAAACTACAGAATTTCTTTTACAATACTGCACATAAACAGTCAGAGACTCTTGCTAAGTCCCATTGGAAGAAGTAGTGCTTCTCTGATTAGAGGTGAACGTCCAGGTGATTCCATTTCTAGATAAATAAAATAAAAAAAAATATTAGTATGAATGGTAATAATCATAGCATCGTAAGATGAATCAAAGACTATTTTATTTAGTCTTTGGTGGGGTTTGGGTAGTTTGTGGTGATTCTTTCTCAGACTCAGTCTTAGTCTCAGTAGTAGTTGGTGGTGGTGGTGGTGTCGTCTCGGTAGATTCTTGGTTTTTGTTATCAACCTCGCTATCTTTTCCCTCAGTCAAGACTTTTTCTTCCTCATCTTCAATCTTAGCTGTGTCTCGGACTGTAATAACATGGCCAGATTCTTTCTCTTGTAAGTTCTCTTCCTTGATAAGTTCTTCTTGTTCCTTGATGACCTCCAGTTTCTGCTTGTTGGTAGCTGAACCCGTGGCTCGGCTGACCTGTAACTCGGTTTCGTGGTACAACTCATCGGGAATTGACGATAGCACCGCCGTCAGGGCTTGGTAGTACGCCTTGTCGGAGTCCAGTTCTTGCGCTAACCGCTGGTTGGAGTAGAGGTAGGCCGACGATAAGACCAATAAAGTAGAAGGCACGCGTTCTTTAAGGCGCAGGTGCAGCCAGGCCCGCAGATCGTCTCGCAACCGGGCAGGAGACACGCCGAAAGTCTGGATGCCGCGTGACATGCAGACCTGTTGCAATTCCTGGACCGACAAAGAGTCGACGCCTTCGTAGTCGATCTGGCGGTCGTCCCGGTTGGTTCGGCGCAGTTTATGGCGGATATTGTACCGTAACATGAGATCGGTTCCGTAAGCCGACAAGTTCATGTACCGCGCAATAGCCACCAACTGGGGCCGGGACAAGTTATCCAGCACCATATCGTCTTTAAAGATCCGACAAACTTTCATAAGTTGTTCAGGGGTCGGGTCTTCGCCGGAAGACCGGATCTTGGAGAAAAACTCGGCAAACTCTTTCTGCTCCGATTCCGACATGACCGGCAAAGAAACCAGGCCGGATTCTTGTACGGTCTGACTAAGAAACTCAGAGACATTAATGCGGGTTTTGCGCAGTTTCTTCACTCGTTTGTCTTTGTCACTCTGGGCTTCGAAAGTCGAGGGTAATAAGTTCGGGAAAAACTTCAAGGCTAGCGGGAGTAACATTTCAGCAAAAGGAACAATTATAAACATGGAAAAGGGCACTAATCGACCGATATCGACCATAGTTCGAGCTAACTGACGGCGTTCTCGACGACTTAGTTCATGGCCCGAAGCGACTTTCAAAGCCAGTCGAGTAGAAATTTTGATTTCGGTGCCGAGCAATTTGGTTCCATCCCAATAATGAGCGGCCACACCTTTAATGGTTTCCCAGATCGATTTCTTCTTGGGTTTATCGTCTGATTTCACTTCGACTGCTGATTCAGGAATCTTTTCTACGGCAGTAGGAGTCTGAGATTCCGGCGAATCTGGTTTTGATACAACTACTGGAGATTCCAGTTTCGGTTTTGTGTCAATTGAAGATACTGCGGGGGATTTAGAGGCGGCCGAAGCGGCCGAAGGCTCCGTTTCCCGGCCCGCAGCAGCAGCCGAATCCGGTTTTATTGGAGGAGGAGCCGAGAAAGAGCGGGCGAAAGCTGTTTGGGCAAAAACAATCCCGACGGGCGAAACCTTTAAAATGGAACGATTCTGTAAAACCAGAAACCGGTCGTGGCGTACACCATGACGTAAAAAAAGGCGTGCCGAAGACATGTAAAAGGAGAAGTTATTGGTTCGAGGCGATGAAGAGATTGGGTTTGGTGGGAGGTAGGGTTAGTAGGGCTATCAGTAGAGCAGAGCAGCGCATAGCAGCGCATAGCAGCGCATAGCAGAGCAGAGCAGAGACAAAGGCAACAGAATCAAAATGAGTGATGCGAGAGAAATAGTTGAGTATAACTATTTCTCTAGCAGTGAATAGAGAAAGAGTGGGGGAGAGTCGTGTAGTATACAGAAGTTGGTATTCAGTTGTGATAACACGAAATGTGATAGTGCAGTCAGATTCAGTTGTGATAATACAATCTTGTTATCACGATCGTAGTAACATCAATGTGATAGTGCAGTCAGAAGATGATATTCAGTTGTGATAACACGATCTTGGTTTTGGTAGAAGTGCCATCTAGCCAGCGAGCAAGTTAGCCGTCGACTTGAGACAACAGCTTTAAAGCATTGGATAACAACAACGCAGCTGCACGGGAAGGATCAGAAAGGACCAAATTGCGGTCGAGTTCGACCTCAAACTCCAAAACCGGGTCTGATCGGCGGTCGGTGACTCGTGTCCAATCGAACTGCAGCTGGTCCGGGATCTTGAATGAACAACGATGTTTTTCCCGGCTAAGTTTCATATGTCCAATTGCATCCGATTCGGCTGCCGGCAGTTCCCAAGACGCCGATAAGCGCAAATCGACCAGTTTGTTAGGTCGATACACAAACATCGAAGCCAGTTTTTTCTTTGAGAGCACTTCCACAATGTCATTAGTAGCCGCGTCGCGAGAGATACGCACATTCTGCAATCCTTGCCGATTCGAGTTGTAGATCTCGTCAATCGTGCGCGTTTCCAGTTTCTCTAATTTCGGCACCCATTGCTCGAGTTTTGTTGCCAATGCGGTGTGCATAGTAGGAGCCAATCCTGGTTCAAAAGTAAACTGGCCATGTGAACTATCCAATACTGTATCGGTCAACACCGGCAATTGAGGCCGCAAGCCAGTAGTTTTATCAATAACCGACCCGAACTTCATTTCGATTTCCAATTCCGATGCAATATGCGAATGGTCTCGTAACAACCCACTTATCCAAGCAGAAATTGCATGTTGGATCGGATTATCGAGCCCCGTAAACGCGGTGGGCGCGGTGGGCGCCGTCGGTTGCCCGGCCATACTAGCGGCCTGCGCCGCACTGCCAGGCCATTTGCGGGCCCAAATTGGTTTTTGGTTGTACCGCCAGGGCGGAGTTGCCACTGCCACTGCTGGCGCGTCTAAATAATAGCCGCCACTTTTCGGTTCTTGTTTTGGTGAATTGTTTACTAAAGTATGAATACTGTGACGTTCTCGCGGCGGATTTCGTGGTTCTCCACTTAAAAGATTGTTAATATCCATTTCCGACTATTGTGTTTAGTATTAGGGAAAAAGGCGACAGTTTGGGACCGTTTGGGACCATTTGGGACTTTCTTTATTCTGTTTGTACATTATATTGTACATTGTATTGTACATTATATTGTACATTGTATTGCACTACTAATTGTACATTGTATTGTACTACTAATTGTACATTATATTGTACTACTATATTGCACTACTATATTGCATTACTATATTATACATTATATTGTACTACTAATTGTACACTATATTGCACTACTATATTGCACTCTTATTCTAGGCCACCGGTTCGCTATGAATGAACGCTGGAGAAGCCGCGTACTGATAAATCTTCTATATTTGGTTCCGTTTTTATCTATCGGTCCTTTAATATGGCTGGCCACGGTTTCAGTACATCGCGCTCGTTTGCCGGTAGCTGAAATGGCGGCGTATGCATCATCCACAATTGTTCCATTACAAATATCGGTTGCGGTTTCGGGATTATTGGCTCCAGATATGCAAAAAGCCCAGGACTTGCTTGATGCAGCAACGGCTGATGCTCCATGGCGTCTTAAATTGACAGAGGGTAATGCTTCATATACGGTTGATGTATTACAATTGGATAGCCAATCTGATGCCCATTTTGATGCCCATTTTGATAGCCAATCTGGTCTGAAAATCGCTCCTTTAAGTCGGAAAGCCACTTTGTACACTCACAACCTTAATGCTGCTGAAACCTTGGCTCAAGCATTATTAGATGAGTTTGCCGATGAGATCAATGCCGCTAAAAATGACTATCAACGAGCAGTGCGCCAGGTTAGCTATGCTCCAGCGTATCATTTAACATTCTCGTTATTGGTCGGCGACGGACGACTGGTGCAATGGCAGATCGAACAAGCTTTGGATCGATTCCAGCCGCTATTGACGTCGTTGACGCGGGTAGCTACTTTCTCGGTAGACTCTCAAGTTCAATACTACGCCCGGCTGGGGTTCGATTTGCCTAAAGACGAACAGGGCAACTATGCACTTTCCCGCGACCATTTGTCGACGTTTGTCAATACGGCCGAATGGTCGCTGGCCAATACTGCCCAGAACAGTACTTTAAACTTTGTGCTATATGTGCCTGCATTAGACCAAACCCCGATGCATATCCCATCTTCCAAAACCGATTCGTTTGTGGTTCCACAATGGGGCGGGGTTCGAATCCTCAATATTCCTGCTAATGCTGCTGCTGTAGCAGCAGCAGCAGCAGCAGCAGCAGTGGATTTAGACGCCGAAACTTTGTTACCGACCATGGAAATATTTGCTTCGCAACTGTTGTCACTGCTGGGGACTCCTTCTGGCCAATCTTTGGCGATCCGCGTCGATGCTCTTAGTCGAATGTCTGCAGTAAGATGTATTAAAGAAACTGCATCGACATTGGCCGCATTACATCGGCTGACTGAAGCTTTGCCTACAATTTCGATCCCAGACTCGACATTAGAGGCTGTGCAGGACGCTTTAACGGGACTAGATCGGGCCAGACAATACTTAGAAGCCGAGGACTGGGATAATGCTTTGAAAATGGCGGGACCGGCGCTGGCCCGTGCTGAAGAGGCGTTTTTCGAGAAAATGATGGTCCAGCAGGTTTACTTTCCTGAAGAACACAAAATCGCTGTATACTTGCCATTAATTGGACCGATTATCATGCCGCTGATCCTGGGGCTGGTTCGTTTACTGCGCGAAAAGAAGGCAGAGGTTGAGAAAGAGAGTGACAAAGTGAGTGACAAAGAGAGTGACAAAGACAGACAAAGAGTGACAAAGACAGACAAAGAATGACAAAGAATGACAAAGACAGCCAAAAGATAGAAAACAATCTAGTAGAAAACAATCTAGTAGAAAACAATCTAGTAGAAAACAATCTAGTAGCTATCAATATTGTAAAATAATATAGCTATCGGATCGGATTAATTAAAAGCTAATTACCTCTTTTAAAATATCAGAAATATTATATTGCCAATATAATATATCTGATAGTCACTATTTATATCTATTACTTTAAACCTTAACTTCTTCTAATAAACTTTCCACCATGAACTCGCTCGGGCACCGTAAACGCAACTCGGTGGCTCATTTGAGCGGATTTGCGCCTCAAACCAATATTTCTAAATCGGCTGCTTTTTCCTATTTGTATGAATCGCCGGTATCGCTGTATGCGGTGGATTGGTGTTCTGGCGGCCCGTTGGCAGTAGGAACCTTTTCGGAAGACACCAAAAACCGAATAGTGGTGGTTGGCGCCACGGTAAATGGCGATTTGGCTGAATTGTCGAAAATCGCCGACACGCGGGTAGAATTGCCGGTATCGCGAGTGAAATGGGCGCCCAATTGTGCAGAACAAATTGCGGCAAATCATCCGTTATTGTTGGCCTCGGCGTCTGAGAAACTACGGGTTTGGAACTACGATGTGGTGGCGGGAGTGGTCCGCGAAAAGACTGCGTTATCGGCAAAACCCAAAAACGGGTCGTTGTCGCCGCTGACGTCGTTTGACTGGAACGCGGTCGACCCGTCGTTGCTGGTTTCGTCCTCGGTCGACACCACCTGCACGATCTGGGACCTCAACACGGGAAACGCCGTGACGCAGTTGATTGCGCACGATCGCGAGGTATTGGACGTGGCGTTTACTGTGAACTCGGTCGATTTGTTTACCACGGTGGGCGCCGACGGATCAGTGAGACTGTTTGATCTGCGGTCCTTAGAACACTCGACAATCGTTTATGAACACCCGAAATCGTCGCCGGTGTTACGAATCGCTGCTAATCGCCGTGACGCTAACTTGATTGCTTGTGTTTGTGCAGACGATTCAATTGGATACATTTTGGACATAAGGGCGCCGTCCACGCCGATTGTCGAATTGAAGGGCCACGGAGCAGCAGTCAATGCAATCGAATGGGCTCCATCTCAACGCAATGTTCTTGCTTCTTGTTCGGACGATTGTCAGACACTGGTCTGGGATATTTCCTCGGGGAAAAATCGAGGAAATATCGGCTTGGTATACCCTGATCCGGGTGGATTAGAAGTGAACACTCTGGCTTGGGACTCGTCGAGTTCTTTCATCGCTACTGTTTCTGGCAGGTCTTTACAGTGTGTCAAGGTCTAAGAGGAGAGAAGAGAGAAGAGAGAAGAGAGAAGAGAGAAGAGATTCACTGATGCAAATGCAATGATGCAAATGCAAGGGACAACCGGGAGATACAAAAGAGAATCACTGGGCTTCTTATATGCTATAATTACTATGAATACCTGCTTCTGATTTTGATTCTTTACAATGACGGTTTGAGTAATATCGTTAAACCCTTTTATAATGGTTTTTGAATAATTGCTTTAAGCCTTTTTCATACTGCATTGCGTGTCCGCTAATACTATGGTCTAATCCTAGCGTAGCGCTTTGGCACAAGACTTCAAAAAGACATACATTGTTCATTACTAGCATGATTTATGCATACCTTTTCTTTTTCAAATACTTTTGGAATACTTTTCGAATAGTTTTTTTTTCCTTCTTTTTTTTTTATTTTTTATTTTTTTTTTATTTTTTTTCTTTTTTACTCCTCTCTTTTACTCCTCTCTTTTACTCTCGGTGATCCCCTTTTACTACTTCTCTTCTCCCAACCTTACACTATCTTATTTATGGCCGTCCCCAAGGACCGGAAATCTAGTCTTGGATCTAGCCTTGGATCTCGTTTTGGTTCTCGTTCTGCTTCTCGTTCTGGCACTCGTACTGGTTCTGGTTCTCGTCATGGTTTTTTATTATCGGGATCACCAGCTTTTTCTAGACCTGTCGAATACCGCCCTTCTTCTTCTCCTTCTACTTATACTCCATCGGCCTTGCTTGATTCACCCGGTTCGTTAAACCCCCACTTGGTTAATTCCTCTTCGCCATATAGAGGAGATCACGTGAACTATTCTGATTCCGGCTCCAAATTATCACCACCACCATCATTAGTGGTAGGTTCTTCTACCTCTCCCCAGTCGTCTTCGGGCGACCGCGAAATCGTCGATAATGTTCGAAACGTCGATGCT